>JAAIFI010000601.1:0-10021 GCA_011032875.1 Phlebia tremellosa | reverse complement strand
CGGCACGCACCATCCTCAACCCGGCACTTCACCCATCGCAGCTATGCTCCATCCTCGCATGCACGCACCTACGCCAATTCTTATCGCGCTCCCCAGATCGCAAGGTTCACATCCATTGGTGCCCGTCGCACCTTGGTGTTGACCCAAACGAATTTGTTGATGAACGAGCTAAGGAAGCAACCCGTATGGAGCAACCCAACGTGTTGTCATCCTCAGCCGCGCGATCTCGTATCGTCGAACGTATGCACAAAGCCTGGCGACGCCTGGCTGATCATGTGCAATACCGAGGCCATCATCTCCTGGTGCCGGAGGTTTACCGGACCAAACTCTCCCACACTGCTAGCAGCAACCCGTTTCTCAAGAAAGCGGGCCACGACTCGCGTTTATTCGCGCGGTTTGTTCGCTTCCTTACCGGACACGCTCCTATAGGCGAGTTCCGCGACCGTTTCAATCTCGACGGTCCCGTCGATTGCCTCTGCGGACACCCAGTAGAGTCTATTCAGCACATTATCTGGGAGTGTCCTATCTGGATCCGAAACTGGGCCCCACGCAGCCGCATTCTCGAGGTCCTAGAGAGCCTCGATCCATTCACCAATATATTGTGGTTTCTTAAATATAACNGGGCCCCACGCAGCCGCATTCTCGAGGTCCTAGAGAGCCTCGATCCATTCACCAATATATTGTGGTTTCTTAAATATAACCCGCTGGTCGCGACGTTTGAGTACGCCGACGTCCAAGAACAAGCTCAGGAGGAGCTCGAAAATGGCGCGCGGGACGGCTTCCATTGCCGTATCATCCGCACACTACTTGAACGCACACGAGTATGGAATGACACCCCGGGTCCGGATGCTCAGCGCGAGGCAGCGGTGGATGCCTTCGACGCGGAGCAGCAGGTAGATTAGAGCTGCGGCTCCATTTGTGGCAGCTGGCCCCTTGGGTCATGTTGCATTTTATTGGTTCGTTTGAGCTCACTCTTCCAAATCTGTCTATTTCGTAGATAGGACCGCAGCTGTACCTATGTAGTACGCGGTATATAAATGCGTAGAATCCAAAAAAAAAAAAAAAAAAAAAAAAAAAAAAAAAAAAAAAAAAAAAAAAAAAAAAAAAAAAAAAAAAAAAAAAAAAAAAAAAAAAAAAAAAAAAAAAAAAAAAAAAAAAAAAAAAAAAAAAAAAAAAAAAAAAAAAAAAAAAAAAAAAAAAAAAAAAAAAAAAAAAAAAAAAAAAAAAAAAAAAAAAAAAAAAAAAAAAAAAAAAAAAAAAAAAAAAAAAAAAAAAAAAAAAAAAAAAAAAAAAAAAAAAAAAAAAAAAAAAAAAAAAAAAAAAAAAAAAAAAAAAAAAAAAAAAAAAAAAAAAAAAAAAAAAAAAAAAAAAAAAAAAAAAAAAAAAAAAAAAAAAAAAAAAAAAAAAAAAAAAAAAAAAAAAAAAAAAAAAAAAAAAAAAAAAAAAAAAAAAAAAAAAAAAAAAAAAAAAAAAAAAAAAAAAAAAAAAAAAAAAAAAAAAAAAAAAAAAAAAAAAAAAAAAAAAAAAAAAAAAAAAAAAAAAAAAAAAAAAAAAAAAAAAAAAAAAAAAAAAAAAAAAAAAAAAAAAAAAAAAAAAAAAAAAAAAAAAAAAAAAAAAAAAAAAAAAAAAAAAAAAAAAAAAAAAAAAAAAAAAAAAAAAAAAAAAAAAAAAAAAGAGCGCGTCTCAATAAAATGAGGTCACGTGATGCGGCAATATATGACCCGGCGTCCTCCGTCCGCTGTTCTGGCGCATACCGAGCGCAAGGTCGCCGTCGTTCCCCCTCACAAAACATCTGGAGAATACCATCATGTCTGCGCTTCGTCTCGTCTCTGCCGTGGGCCGGAGAGCACCCAGGGCATTCCCCATAGGCCGACGTGGATATGCGGCAGCTGCGGACAAGATCAAGCTGTCTCTCGTTCTCCCTCACGAGGTTCGTTCGGCACTGAACACTCTTGCACATCACCGATACTAATGGCGCTTCAATAAAACAACAGGCACTCTTTTCCTCTACAGAAGTTGTGCAGGTCAATATTCCCGCGGCAACAGGAGACATGGGTATCCTGGCCAACCACGTACCCAGTATCGAGGCTCTCCGCCCTGGTGTCGTAGAGGTCATTGAGTCGGGCAACACGTCCCAGAAATTCTTCGGTGAGTGCCTCTATGAATCTGACTGCAACGCTATGGTCTCACACTTTGTGGGCAGTCTCTGGTGGCTTTGCTACCGTGCACCCAAATAACAAACTCACAGTCAACGTCGTGGAGGCTGCACCATTAGACGCGTTCTCTCCGGAGGTATGTACGTTTCGTCTCAGATGCTAGTCCAATTCTTACCGATAGCCAGGCTGTCCGTGCAAACCTGCAGGAGGCCTTGCGCGTCGCGTCTGGGAACGGTTCGGAAGAGGACAAGCTTGAGGCTCGCATTGAAGCTGATGTCTATGAGGCACTCCAACACGCTTTGGCTCACTAAAGCCACTAACATACATAGATACCTTTCGAGTCTTGACGAGACATCAATGCATATTGTGCTGATACTTGAGAGTCAAATGTTGTTCTCACTGTCTCCGCTATTCGTGATCCCGACTTCCGCATTAGCGCCGACGCGTATCTTCTCTGTCATGACCTTGATGCCCGCCACCCGTCTGAGAAATTCACAGTCTGACCTTGACCTCTACAACAAATGGTCAAGCGTGTGCTCGCGACTTGAGTACGGGTCGTCTGTGGTGTCCCCGTTGCATTCCGGGCTACCTTTTCTGAAATCTGCTCTCCGCTGCAACACCATTCCAGTTGGGGGCAATGGTTTTGCGACGCCCTAAGACTCTCACGGACGAGTCTCTTCTGCAAGATGAGCCTTTCAAGACTGCTTTTGCGAGGCGAAACAATACGAAGGAGATGCGGAAGCGTGCGGACGTAGCGCGGTCTCCGGAGCAGGCTATGATTCAGCACGAGATGCACTCTGATCCTGGCGGGGTGAGCACTATTCCTCAATTTATACCGCTGTACAAAGCGCTTTTCATGACACTGCAAATCAGTTAGATGCCGCTGTCTGTTGGCTCACGAACGCTCTCGGCGTTAGCGTCGAGGAAGCCGCGACGCCTAATTTACTCGATACCTTCATTGAGTTCTACTGGCTTTTGTTTCGGGGATTGTCGTCCGAAGCGGAGACATTCCTTCGCAAAGAGTGCAAAGCCCGTAAACAAGATTGGCTCCCCGACCTGTCTAAACCTTTAGAGGATGTCGCACCCGCGAAGAAATCTCGCAAGAAACGTCGCAAGTATGGTCAAGCAGATGCATACGGTGCGGATGTGGAGGATAACAGAAACCATCCGATCATCGCTACGCCTGATGTTCACAACAGTATCTCGTTCCGCACCCGCAACCGCACTCGTGCCTCAGGACTTGTATCCCAGAAACGTGCTGGGCGTTCAAAGCCGCAGGCCACTGAAGAGGCTGAACTGGCTTGGTCGCGGCTATTCTCCGGGATGGCTCAGGTTCAAACAAAACGTCACACCCTTACGACTAGCAAAAAGGAGAGAAAGAGGAAAGCAAACAAGCAGGGTGCCTCAAGCCCTTCTGCGACGTCTGCAGAGGATGTCCCAATCCAGGAACCCCCTTCTGTCGACTTTGACTCGGAATCATCCTTGACACCTCTTTCGTCCGACGACGAGATGGCTGTCGCGGAAGAGACTCCAGAGGAATCAGTTTCTGCCCCGGCAGTTACGGCAGAACTTGAGCAAGTGTCAGCAGCAAATGACCACGCATCTCTAAATCAACCACTGCTTGTTTCCACCGAATCAACAATACCCTCAGCACCATCTCCAGCCATAATTTCGGCTCCATCATACGCCCACTCCGCATCACCAGAGCCCCCGGCTCCCCGATCGGCATCCACACGTCCTTCCAGGAGTGTGCCCCATAGACAGGCTGCGAATCGCCTTCATTTGGCCGAAATTATGGAAGCGGAGTCTCGCTACCACCAGCGTGCACAGAGAGGGCTTTACGACGACGTCGCAATCCAGCCTAGTAAACCTTCCGCATCTGATGAAAACCGCATAGTGCAACCTCGTAAGAAAAACCGTCGTACACTGCATAATGCTACGAGAGTCTCTGAGCTTCCCAGTCTTGATGGCTCTTCGCCACAGAACAATGATGTCTCCCATACTGCTACAGGTCAACGTGTTCTAACGGCCATGAAGCCAACGATCAAGTCCGTGAAAGGGAGCAGGGATATATCTTCCCAAGTCGCCAAGCGTAGGCGCCGAAACGATAAATCTCCCATACCGATTCCAGCGGCGGATACTCTGATACAGGCCCCTATGACCATCAAAATACCTGCGAGGAAGGCCAGGCCATCTGAACAACATTCTTCTCACCCTGCGCTTAACGCTGATATATGCCTTCCCGAGTGTCCCTCGGATGCTGTTGCATTATCTACTAGTCTCTCGCCATCTTCGGTTCCAGGTAATGTCGCCACAAATAACGATGCCACAGATTCTTCACAGCCCCTTATAGCTCCAAGGCCACAAACGACACGCTCTCGGAAACGAGATCGAGCGCAGCAAGACGCGGTTGGGCAAGTGGTCGAGCCTGTAGATAAAGCGGGGGACGATATACGGAGACGTCTGATGGTTCCACTACCTCCTGCACGTCCGAACAAGAACAGATTACAACTGGCACCGACACCGTCCCTCCCTGTGGGCTCGCCGCTCGCGATGACCTTCGAGACGATGGATACGATCATACGCGACGCGGCGACAGCATCCCACGAAACCCTAAATTGTACCGTCGAGCCTGCGAGCGATTGGGAAGCGGACAAGCCTGACGAACATCCTTCATACGACAGCGATGAAGATGCGCCCCCAGCCCTAAGCGCAAGAAGCAAACACAGCACCCGGACAATCTCTACTCCAGAGCAGCATGGGGTGCAGCGCGACGAAGCTGACATACTTCATGAGTACTCGAGTTTGCACGACATTGCCCAACCGGATCAGACGTTTAGAGCGACAGACATCGAGACCTGGTGCGATGTTCCTGAGCCCCAGGTCATATACCCGAAGCTACCTCTCAAAGATTATCCACCGATATGGGCTGAGGTTGGTATCATCGCCAAGGTTCTCCTCTTCCATCCTTGCTGACGTCTGTTGACAGTCCCGGCAGGAAGTCTGCGAGTCTTTTGATTGGTTCCGGAGCTACCAGGGTGGTGTATACTTTATCAAGGGACAAGTGAAGGGCTACCTTCTCAGCGCATTCTCTGCAAGGTACGCCGATCAGACTTCATCGGTTTTGGCCTAATTTTGTATCACCAGTCGCGATATCTGGCACAACAACGGACAATTGATCATATCCCATGGGTAAGTCCGTCGATATACGCTTTCGTATCCCAACTGACAGAACACAGAGGTGGCAAGGCAGAAAGTGTGCACAAACACAACGGCCAACTTGAATCTATAGAGGCGAGCGACCAGCTGGAAGAGGACAAGTCGGTTCGAGCTTTGTTACAGACGTATCGTACAAAACGTCCGCTGGTGCTTTTGATAGATGATAAGTACCGACTCTTCCCGTTTGATCTCAGCGCAAAAGGATGCACATATGTTGTTCTAGGGTGGTATCATATTGCGCATGCTTGGGGTAGGATGTTCAATATCTTTCAGGTGTTCACAAACTCATGACCATTCTCATCAGCTGAATACCAGCCTGCGACCAACACTACTGGCAAAGTAGTGAGATACAAGTTCGCTTTTCAATGGTGCGAAGGGCAAGGTCAGCCGTGGTGGAATACAGGAGAGCTACAAGGTACGTTCTCTTGATATAGAGAAGAAGTCTTACATTTCTCTTCTCAGATGAAGTACCATTGCCAGCATCACCGTGAGAACACTCTTTGGTCGTCTCGTTTGTCTCTAACTTCGTCTTCATAGGGAATTAGATGTAGATTACATACAGACCTGTCGAAGCTGCGGTAGACCAACACCCCAGGTATATGAACAAGGATGGATGTGCTTGAGACCCCGATGCAAAGCATTCTGGAGGCTCTGTGACAATCGAGTTCCACCGAGGCAGCTTACGTATGCTCAATCCTTCCTGCAACCCGTTATCTTTCCTCCCGAGGAGCTCGAGGAGCTTAAGCCATCTCTGCCGATCGCGGATCTACCAGACAATGGTATCACTACCTCGCGGCATTTCTGTAAGGGCTGGCATTGCCGCGCTTGCGGACGACTGTCGAGCAGGTTAGCCACTTGTATCATGGCCACTCCGAATATTGACGACTTATGTCCAGATATAAATGGGAGTATTGGGAATGTCGATCTTGCCAGGTGAGTCTGCGCCTTCTCGGCAAACGTCATCTCATGCTCTCCTACAGAGGAAGTCTGGTGAATATGGGAGAATCCGCAGTGCGTCCGAATTCCGACAGCAGACAACTGCGAAGACTTTCGATCGACATTGGAGTCATCCAAGTATGTGAATCCATCAATGCACTTTTTGACCATTCTGATATCTTCAATTAGGTGTCATTCAGAGTGGTTACGAATTTTTTTCCTGCGGTAATAGCTTTGGCTCCCATGTCGTATTCATTCTCCCACATAACAGGTATGCTTGCAACATCGTATTGACATTGCTGTCTCTGAAATAACCGATCAGAGGACGGATCCATTTGCTACTCTCCCCTCCGTTGGCCAATAAGACGGCGGACAACATCCTAATAAAATATCAAGAAGAAGCGCGCTCAGGATCGCTTAAATTTCGGCGATGGCCCATGAGAGCGGTAAGTGATCCCCTGGTTCAATAATTTAGCTGCTCATTGTCTTGATAGCACAAATGTAAGCTCACTCACTTGCGCGACTTTCGTACTCCTGATAGTAGTCAGGTCGTGGAACTCTCTTGACAAACTACTTTTCTCAGAACAGTATGTGCTGTGATTTGGTAGACAATAATTGAGTGACTGACTCTGTCCTTCAGCTGGAGAGCCGTACCAGGTATAGCGTTTGTACTACATCATACTGGCATGTTTCATTCACCGACCTGTCGCATATACACAGTATGTAGGAGGAGCCGACAATACAGTTCCGTGGGAGCAGGCACCTACTGCAGTCGTTCAAGCTCTGGATCTAATCAAACTCAGAATGGAGGAAGCTAACATCAATCTTCAAAGTCCCTTCAACGAAGTTTTGTCTGCTGCGTATATGGAAGAACAGAAGATGGCTGTAAGTTTTCCCACTCTCTGGAGGGTGCGTTACTTAATGAAATGCCAACAGTTCCACAGCGACAGTGAACGAGGCCTTGGTCCGGTTGTTGCCTCTCTTTCTCTTGGCGCATCCGCCTACATGTATTTTCGTCTTCATGCGCGCCACGCGCTTGCAGAGATGGAAGAGGGGGCCAGCAGAGATGTCCTCAAGCTGTTCTTGCGTCATGTAGGTCTCGTATCTCGACCTCACTCCCAAAATTCAACTTGGCTGCCTCTTCTCAGGGAGATGTAATCGTAATGGAAGGGGACGGCGTTCAGGCGTTCTACGAGTAAGTGGCCAGCCAATGCACACCGAGCATCCTATAACGTGCTGATCACTTAAACGATACCAGACACACCGTCGTACCCTTGAACTTCCGCGTTGCCGCCACTGCTCGATACATAGGGACCGAACACCACTGATACCCTTTCAACGCTTCACGATCGGTGTCATGATTTATTCCTATCACTTATTTTTCTTCTTCACGTCGAACCTTCCGCTAATACCTGTCGTACTTATTCTCTTTGAGATGCGCTGATACTAACATCTCGTTTATGTGGCTTTCATGGTTTCTTACTAACTACTGTGTGTTTCTCGTTCGATATAACATTTCCGTCATGGACCATCTTCTGTCGCATCTGCCTCCTTCCTGAAACCTTGAAAGTATTTTTGACGGAAATCTTTGTGAGCTGGAATATGTGACGTTTCCAACTGCTCAGAAACCCGCGAAGGGTCGAAGGTTGGGGGTGAATAGCTCCCCGTTGAAGATTTTCGGATAGTGATGAGCTTTCAGATGTCTGTCAATTCTATGGCTCGGCATTATACTGAGGGCACTTACTCGGCGGCCCCAGGAGCCAAAGTCCTGCAGCGAGTTGGCGACTAGCTCCATACCGTCGCACAGCATAGCCTGAACGTCAATTTCGGCATAATCTTCTGTGACCGTTGGTAGAAAGAAGACCAGTCTCCCGCCTGGCTTCAACATATATCGAGCAAGCAGGACAAGATCTACAGCGAGGGCGGATAGTTCGTAGGGCTTTGTAGGCGGTATGTATGGCTGGTCATCGCTAAACAAAGGTCAATACAGGAGTGTCTTTCAAGAGTAGCACAGAGTCTTACGGCCTGTCCGCGATGTATGGTTGTATTTGACGTTTGGTATCATCTTTTCTCCCTAACCTTTTTGCGCCAGCTCTTACACCATCTAACATCGGTTAGATAGAGCTGTACTGGATGTCTACAATCACTCACAGGGAGGGTCTGTTATGATGGCGTCAAAAAGATTACCGCATCTCCAAGGATTTCTTGTCACGTCGAAAGTACACAAGTCCATGATTCGTTCAGAGACGCCGTACTGAGCAGCGGCACGTACTATTCCAGGTACCTTCTCTGAAACACCGATATTAGGGTTGGGTCAGTCATACCTCAATGTCTGCTGACCTTTGCCCCTCATTTGACGACCGTCGATATCGGAGCCATAGACGTAGGCTCCAAAGTATGCGGTTGTCTGGGGGTGACGGGTAAGTATGATTGAGAGATGGAGAACCTATGGATATCGCACGTATGCCATACTACCTGTTCCAATGAACGGGTCGTAAATCAGTTTTCCTGGTGCCGCCTATCGTTCCATCATCAGCTCTATGCAATCAGTGGGGCTTTGGGACCACTTACCATTGTCTGGTTTGCCATCAAGAGTGAGACCTCTGCTTCCATACTGGTGTTCCCAAAGTACGCTCGTTTCTTCACGTCAAAAGTACTGATCAATCGGCGTGCGGTTCCTTCTGCGACCTACTGTGCATTAATTCGGATGGTCTCCGTCAAGTGCATGATGAACGCACCAACCTCCCGAAGAAAACCTCCAAGAATTGACCATCACCTTCGTGCTTATGACGAGTCGTACCCTTCCTGGACGGATCTGTCATGCTAGTGAGAACACTGTGCCTAAAATGATGTGAAAAACCCTCACATTCTTCAAAGCAGCAAAATGTAATATCTGGGTTCTTCATTTCAATTTTGCCTTCGAGCGCCATGAACGAGAAGCTTTCGACAATCTGGGTTTGCCGCCTTTGTGGAATAGTGTGGTTGAAACCCTCTACATGAAACTTGAACGAGGTATCGGGAATGTAATGCGACCATAGCGCAGCTCTCTGGCGTGTCTGCTCGTGCGCTTCTTCGTAAGTCTTGCCTCTTGCATAGAACTCGTGTACCGACCTACGACGACACCCAAAGTGAGCATAAAGCGAGCGCAGAATAAGCAATGACCGCACTTTATCAATACACATCTGCGTGCTAACGTCTTCGCATCATCCGGACCGTCTAATCCTAGGACCATGAAAGGTCGCGAGACGTCCATTTCTTCTGGAAAAGTGATATGGATCCCATGAAGCTCAGAGACAGATAGGAGTTCAGGTATCCGAAAATCTTCGTGTGTTTGAGCAAATACAAAGAGATACTCAGCGACCATTGTCACGTTTATTCAGTACGACAATTCGGTCTGGGTAGGGTACGAAGAAATTCAAGCGCTCATGCAGGCCGAATTCGAGGACAGCGCCCGTGACTATAGGGTTAGGGTAAAGGACCCGGAACAAGTAGTCACCCTGAAATTACCTTTCTTATGCCTGTAAATATTTACGTGGGCAAGAGCAAGACGTTCACAGGTTACACATTTATTTCAAGATTGACTCTCGCCATCAGTGATTCGAGGCTGGCCATTCATGGGTCCAAAACTGACTAATGGGCGTCGAGAGCGCGGGGAAGTTCACAGCGCTTATGACACTGATACACTGGGCGACAAAAGAAACCGACCACCT
>JAAIFI010000600.1:0-10036 GCA_011032875.1 Phlebia tremellosa | reverse complement strand
CCCAGACAATATCTCATATGGTAGTCCCACACCGCACGTAACGTGACTGTAGAAGTCTATGTTTAAAGACCATTGTTCACTCTACTGAAGGCATTTCATAGTCAAGTCGTTGAACTTTATTTCTTATAGCATGGTTACATAGCGACATGATTACATAGTACAATTAAAACACGTCTGAATCAGCAAAGTATTCGTCCTCATCTTCCCCCAACGCAAGGAGAGCTTCATTGATCTTCTGGAGTTCTGCCCGTTTCGCTTGATCTTCACGGCGTTTCTGGACTGCAGCAAGTTTTGCCCGAGCAGCGGCTAGTGTTGCGTCGATGTTGGGCTTGCTTGTGGACGTCATATCAACCGGTGTACTTCTTGCAGTAGCATGATGGACGGGGTACAAGGAAGGCGTCTCGTGGATTCTGCTGGGTCCTGCCAACGGAACAGGGTCTGGATTGTGCTGCCTAGGGGTGGGATATTCATGACGCTGATACATGGCGTGAGTAACTGCACTCTGTGGACGCTCTTGGGATCCGATATCGGTTGTCTGATGTGGTAGGTGTACCGTGGGATCTGCACGAGGCCGTTTGGAAGGTCGCTGAGACTCATCTCGAAGTGCCGATCTCTCCAATCCATCAGAGTCAGAGTGTCGCATAGGGTCGGGAGACTGAGCACGTCGCTTTCGACTCTTGCGTGCTCGTGGGTGACTCTCCTTCATCCACGCTTTACCGTCCTTAACAAGGCGTAATGCTTGTCCATCTCTCCCGACAACTACAGGGATGTCTCCGACATTCAAATCTCCCGTGGCCAATGCCTTCATATCTACAAAGATATCAGCAGAATGAAAAGAACACATCCACAAATTTCTCACCGTCAGCCCAAGGGACAATTTGAACGTCTTTCAACAGCTTGGGTGCCGCATCACGCCTGGCGTAACCCTCAATTTCTATATCACTGGTGTCGCTGTCCTCGCTATCGGCGCCCTCGTCACGAGACTTCTCCCACTGCTTCAGGGCCGCCTTTGTTCGTACAGGGCCTAAGATGTTTTCTAATTGTGTCTGCGAGAGGTCTTTGAATCTAAACTCCGATCCTGGTGCCGTCACGCTCCGCGGCCAATTTTGTAAACACAGCTGAAGCTCGTATGCCCGGTCAACCCACATGGCCCAAGGGAAATCTTTCACTTGTTTGTCTCTCGGAGCGTGCCTATCTACACGGCAGATCTTCGATCAGATTCCAGGATGGCAAATATCGAAACAGCTTGCACGTACTGAGTTCTTCACGCAACAGTGCGGCGACCAAGGCACGCAAGTGGTCCCTTTTAGTTTTCGGCTTGGCGGCGGTAGTAGTTGCCTGACCAAAGCCGCCTCCGAATACTGGAGGGGGAAGGTTGAAGTTCGAAGTCTTCTGTAGCATGATCGTCCTTATTGGGTCGTCGTGGTTAATGTTGTGAACCTCGTTGTGAATAGCATACATACCTCATGCCGTTCTCAATACAGTCGAGAACATGACCGTATGACACGTTATTGGCCTTCGCAAGTTCCGCCATTGCGTCAGAGCCAGTGAAAAACACCGAGTGCATTTTGGCACTCGGGTTAGATCCTGTGTACACGATGAATCCTCCGACATGAATGTCTTGAAGATTGTTGTACGCTTTGGCCTGAAACCGTGTCAATTGTAGAATAATTCGGCAACTCTTCTGAGACTTACCATATTGACAAATTGTTCCTTGCACCGCCGCACGCGGCTGAGAGCGCTTTTCACTTTGCTCGTCTCCTGGTTGTCCTGCTCGAATAAAGCCAGCTCATCGATGATTGGTTGCATAACTTCTCTACACGCATCACGGTCGTTTCGGTCGATACCCTCCAGTTGCTTCTCGTAGGCGGCATCCATTTCCTTGTTCCAGTCCTGAAGGCTTGCTGTCGTGCAAATACTCAGTATACAGTGAAGCCAATAAGTAGATGATGCTTACTACTCTGGGGCTTCTCGTGCGTGTAAGGGTACCAACGTTTGAACACGTTGTACAGATTGCCCTTGCGTCCAGAGCGGATTGACCAACCGGCTGTAAACGCGATCTCGTTGAAATCCTTCCCATACTCGGCACTGTACTTCAGCAACAGCGCACGGAACTGTGCTCCTGCTTCTGCAATTTTCTCCTTAGCCTCCTTCGATAGCGGACCAGGTGTGTTCTTTGCCCCTTGCGAATTTGTTTTGACGTTGGCATCTGAAGATTCCGTGCTACGGTCAAAGTCGGCAACGGTTTCACGCTCCTTGCCCTTGTCTTTCTTCGGAGTATTCTTGGTGCGCCGGCGACCCTCGTGATTCGTGCCTTTCGCTGCTCGAGACGGCTTGCGTTGTCGCTTAGTGGCACTTGGTCCATCAGATTCGGGAATGGCCTCGCCCTCGAGGAGGCGATCGTCCTCATCGTCGTCTTGCTCGGAGTAGTTGACATCTTCGTGTCCTACCTTACTGACACGCTTCTGTCTCTTCAGAGCCACCTGCTCTGAATAGTCGCTCCCCGACTCGCCGCTGGAATCAGTCGAGTCGTCGTCGTCTTCAGCATTTCCTGCATTGTCGATCAGAGATGAGGAGGGCCCTTTGGCTGCCCTTGGGGAGGGCGGTGGCGGTGAGCGTAATGTTGACGAGCTCCCGGTATTTTCTGAGCTGCGTGAATCAGGGGCGGGACGCGGAGAAGCCTGGGGAGCGGTGCCCCGCGGTTCAAGTTCCAGGGCAGGAGAAGATCTATCTTCAGTACCGATACCCCGTGCTGATGCCTCTGCCAGCTGAGAACTATCATCAAGACGGACGGAATCGTCGTCTCTCCTCTCGGGTGGTTCGAGGTCTCCGTGATCATCGCCGACACCTTGGTCGTCCGTAGCGGGAACACTATCTGACGCAAGAGAGCGAGCTAGAACCATAGATTTCCTGGCCGACCCAATTGGTTCATACTCGCTTCGTTCTTGGTCCTGGATGCCATCTCGAGCGACTTTATCACGAGGACGCGGGCGAGGTTGATGTTTTTGCGTAGTCTACGAGTGAAGAGTTAGAAATGGCGCGTATGTCAAACCAAATCGTTCTCACCTTAGGCTGCGGCAGTGCCAAGTTATCGAGAGATTCATGAGCATTGGCCACTGTCGCGTGGGCAGCGGACGGACTCTTAGGTGGCACATCAGGCGCAGAGCAGGTGCCCTTGTCGGAAGGACACGCGGAGGGAGATGCTGCAAGATTTGTGGACGCAGTGTCTTCTGAGCCAGTAGACGACTGTCTGGCGTCTTGTCTGACACGAGAGGCTTTCGGTCGGGGTGGAATGACGAACGGGCCATCTTCGTCTGACGCGATGGGTTCAAAAATGTAACCTGGTTTCTTCTTAACGCTCTGAGTTGCTGCGAGAGGGTTGTCGACCTTTGATGCGCGTGTGCGAGCGGACCTGCGAAGAGTGTTGGACCCAGGGTTGTGGTCATTATCGTCGGTCTCGGCGACTTGCTGCAGTCCTGATCCAGAGGATATTGCATTCGCCTTCGACTTCGATTTCGATTTGGTCAGTTGCTTGCCTTCGGCTGCCTTGGGGGCGGCAGCACTCTTGGATCGTGCGCGTGTACGCATTCTGTGTCTGTGAATGAGATTTGGTTCAAGAGGGTGATATGGCAGGAGGGAAACGAAGGAGAGACGCCAGAACTCACCATTGTAGGTTGAAAGGCCATAGCTACAACTCCGGCCATATAATGTCACGTGGGGGGCGGGCACGACGCCCCTTGGAGCGGCGTAGAATCCATTGGCATTGGCGATACAGTCGTCCGTGAGTGCTCTGCTGGCTGGTTACAAGAATTCACGGCAGTGCTGGCATTATCAGCCATTATAATCGACCTTTATATCATGAACTTGCCTTGTGAATCGTGTCTACCGGTGAGACGATGTGTACTCCTGTTTGCGTTCGCCGCATGTCGGACGACCTGATGTCAACGCGATTTTCGTGTAGTGATTTTTGCTAAATCCTCAGCTCAACGAGGGCGGTGACGCAGGCACAGATATAGGAGCGTTTATGTTGGAAGTTGGAACGCGTGTCGCAGAGCCTGAGCGAGAGACTAAATACAAGCCAAGATGACCGTATAGGTACACGTTACGTGCGTGGATTGAGCTGTTGAGAAGCATAGATATGTCGAGACCAGTGGCAAAAACCGTAGAGCACTGGCCCGTGACCTTGTATGTCTCGTGCTGCAGGTGCACATTGCGAGGAAACGGTGTCCATGTTTAGTAGATACAATGAGGCATGTTTAGTAGATACAATGAGGACGGCGTTTGTAGATACCAAAGGTGTGGATGAGCGGCGAGCTGCTGGTTCTGCCAGTGTGGAATGTCGAGGATCTAAGAGGAGACGGTGCTGGTACGCCTGGAGTTGCGCATGGTCTTGCGTCTCATAGCACCAATGGCAGGATGATAAACTTGGAACCACATTTTTCGGCTGTAACGGCGATGGGTGCAGAGAATGCTGCCGCGAATAAAACATGAACGATAGGGAGCTGACTCGCGATCATGGGTATATGAAGGTGGATGATGCTGGCTTCGAGGGATGTAGGGGTGTTGTTACTCTACAATACATATGACGTGAGTACGCACATCGTATCAGACATTTTGCGCACCTTCAGTGCAGCAACAAACTTCTCGCACACGGAGCGGAAGGTAGTCGTCGACAAGGTTATTGATATGACCTGGTGAGAGTAAGTCTGTTGTGTACGATGTCAGATCCGCTAACCGCAACTTGCCTGGAAGTTTGCAACACCACACAAGCGTCACAAGCATGATTGCGGTTGTTTGGCAAAGCCTGATAACGATACAGCATGGATGTGACCGGGCGAGACAGAGAGAGACAGAGAGCGAGAGAAATGTGCGACATTGATCATCAATCACTTCAAGCGCGACGTGCGAGAGCGGCGAAGTCATTGCAGCGCTTACTTCTACTAGTGCTAGTCCGAATATCCATGGAACTGGTTCTCTCTGGGTTCTCTCCTGGACGTTTGAGCCAGTCAAGAACAGTTTGGAAGATATTGCTCACCTTTCACGCGGAGGCCGATTTGTTACTACCTTACACCGGACCAAGCAGTTGGTAGTTCTGCGAAACGAAGAGACTAGTCACGGTAAGTTTCACTATATCCAGGGAGAGACTACTAGTGATACGACGAGTCACGTTCGTCGTTCATTGAAGGTGCATCACAGTATCCACAATTGGTCTGCACTGTTGTAACCGCATACTAACTTCCAGTATGGGCAACCGCACGAATGCCTTCTCTGCACCTCCTATCCACTCAATCCCGATGCCGTCTCTCATAGGGCACACCGAGATAGTACGGTACAAGGTGAACGTGCCACCATCTTGTCGCGCATAGAACTGTGTCGTTGACATTAGTTATAACGCTGTTAGTCTGGTAATGCCCTATCTGCCTCCTTATCACTCACTCTGTAGTGGTGCACGTCGCCTCGTGGATACTTTTGAAACGTAAGTGTGATATCTGTTGTGTTGTTGAGTGACCTGTCAGACCTAACCCGAATTTATCCAGATCACAACGTCTCGAGACTTCGGCCCTGTGACTTCTGCTCAACTTGGATGCGGTCAGCTCGCATATGGTACGAATCGTTCGCCCCCAATGCACACAATAGCCCTAACTTAGGTCCAAATTATTACTAGGCCTCTGCCCTTGTCGGGGTACTGTTCGCACTCTCGCGGTTTACGAGTCATGAGCGACGATCCACACCCTCTCTCACACTTTTGTACGCCAAACATTCTCAACAAGATGTACATTTACGTCAATGGCAATAAACCGTGCTCGAGGGTCAGCTCCCTTGTATGGATTGTCCATTCCGAGGGCCATCTGTGATCTCAGACCGTATCACGCTCTCACCGTCGCCGCGCGTTATGGTGTCGTCAACAATCGAGAGTGCGTCCACCAAACGAACAGTTCAAAAATCGAACACTGTTGTCACGTCGATCTTCGAGGGCAGGACCCAACATCCTCAGTTTCTGGTGAGGATCGTCGATCCGCCGCGAAGCATCACTCTGGTCGACACGTAGCCTCCAAGGCGCGTGCAGAAATTTGTCCTCCCAATATCTTTCTGTGGGGACTCGGATTATGTGATCTCTACCAGATTCGGAGATGGCCACCCAACGACGACATACCGTGGCCATCGTGGCCGTGGTAGCCACTTCTTGACAACAACCACTATCTGCACCGACCGCTACAGTCTACTCCGAGCTACGATGTCTTTACGCCCCAATCGTCCTCGCAAACAGAAATCGCGACACCACCAACATAGTAATCCGACGCGAGAATCAGAATTCTCACCGGATAATCCTGCACGTTTAGTGCCTGTGGAGCAAGTACCTCGCCAACGGTTAGCCCCATACACTAGTCACCTTCATCTCCCTAGAGTTCGCTCCGTTTTTACACTGCCAAATGGCCACGACTTAGCTCAAATGCCGGACACTCGACGTGCCCACCGCTCGAGTACCCGCCACACCACCAACATCCCCGAGGGCGCGGGTGAGGGCGACGCCGACTTCGTTTCTGAGCCAGCCGCTATAGGGGATATCTCGACGCGTGATTTCGCGTTGGATGAAGATAGTATCCGGGAATTGCGCCGCGGTCGTAATCGAGCGAAGAAGGAGAAACAATGGAGCACATGGATGACGAAAACCATACCTGGACTCCTTCAACCATACCTCAATCTTCTCCAAAGGACTCAGTCACTACGGGAGAATGCTCCAAGAGCGACGACTACACGTATCTGTGATTGCAACGTACGTCAGCTAGAGGTTGTATGTGTATATTTCGAAAGTAAGCCACCGCTACCCCTCGGAAGATATCATATATTGACTAACAGCGTGTTATCAGGGCTAGAACGTATTACCATCAAGACATGTTCTTGTTCCGCCGCATCAGTGCAACTACTCGAGCATGGCCTATTTCCTAGCTCCCCTGTGGCCCCGACACTCGCGGTCGATCTTCGACTACTTCATTTCGTGCGGGGGCTCTTTGTTCGGATGCCTCCCAACGTGACTGGATGGTGTGATAGTCTGGAAAGTTTTCTTGGTAGCCTGAAATACAAGCTAACAACATGGGTGCGTTCTACTTGCAGTACATAATAGTTCCAGGCTCACGATGACATTGCGAACACAGCATACCTTGCGTCGGCGTTTCAGTAACGCCCTTCGCTGGTACGGAACTCTCGTCAACAGCGTTGAACACCACGTTCAATCGCGCGTAGATGTCTCTCGGAATGTCGAGCCACTGCCGCTGCCAGACTCTCCGACCGACTCATCTGTTGAAGCCGACGTGCACATGGGGCAGCCGCGGCTTGAAGACTCTCCTCGCAATGAACCACCGTTTACAGCAGCACACGACAACACTACCGAGGACCCACCAACCCCTAAGAGACCAAGTGAGTACTTGCGTCGTCGATGCCCCTTGTGTTTTGGTGGCCAGCACACTAGAGCGGTTCCAGCAGAGTAAGTGTATCCATCTGAACTCGTTATCAGCCCTAGCTTATATACTCGTTGGTAGGCCTGGGATACCGGATGTCATCGTCTGCATAGACGGCAACTTCACCCAGAAGCGGAGGCGGCGTGGCGAAAATGACCAAAGGGATGGTCCACGACGCCATCCTGAAACAGTGTTTCTATCGGAGGAAGAGATTGCAACAATGGCTGAGGATGTAGAGGCCAAGCGAGGGTCACCCAGAGCATCGCGGTCTCAGACGACTCACGCCGAAGACGGATTCGAGGCAGGGATGGCAGTTCCGATCTCGGTTCTTGATGGTTGCCAGGACTCCTTTCTCGCTGCTGACGAGAAACGCGAGAAGGCGAGCACAAAGTTCTTCGCCGACACAGGGTTAATGGCTTTGTTGTGCCGCCACGATCGGGTCCTGTGGCTGGCCAATATGGTGTCCGCTGGAGAAAAACAACATTATTCTCTGGCTCTCCTTCGTCGATTATTCCAAGAGCTGCCGTCAAATGTGTCGGTCGGTGTCCTCTATGACATTGGCTGCCAATTGGAGCGAAGTTGTCAAAAGTGGGGCTTCCTCTCTGAGTTCATGGGACGAATTATATTCGCTATCTCTGTTTTTCACGCTTACGGGCATCAATGGCCATGTCAGGTGGTCTATCATCCTCGCAAACGGAAAGGCTTTGGGCTATCGGATGGCGAAGGTTGCGAACGGTTCTGGAGTGCGATTAAGAAGTTGATACCATCACTGCGAGTGTCTGGAGTAAGTCTTACGTTCAATCGTCTATTGTATCGCAGCATCTCAATCGCGTTACAGTATTACCAGCGGCTGATGGTCTTAGATGAACAGATCAAGCATCTAGAAACTCAATCACTGCACAACCTGGGCCAGTGGTTAGCAAGGCGATGGACGCATTGCCAGGCTAGGAAGTCCAGCGCGGAGGAGACACTGCGGTCAACGGGTGTGGATATCGAGACACTGCGGTCAGAGTGGACAGCACAGATGCTTGCTCAAACTCGTCCTTTGCCCAGTATGTAACTATTGATACATCAACATCGCTCTCTTATTTACATATCTCCTCAGGACAGTCTCAAAACAAAGGGAAACAGGCGGTTGAAACGATCCTCGCCTTGCAGAAGACTGCCGCAGACTACGACCGAGAGATCGCCGAGTCAGAAGAACGGCTGGTCACGCTGGACTTCGATATGCGCGTCGAGACCGCAGCAGATATAAGTGCCCATTTGCACGCGATTCGCAAGAAAAGGGCATCACTCCAGGCAGCTATTCACGCAAAGACACTGGCTCTTGGTGTCGATGCTCGCAACGATCTGCATAAGCTCAAGACCAGCCGGTTCTTACAGCTGCGCATGAATGCACGTGCGGTAAAAGTGCGACTTCGAGAACGCCTTCGCCAACGAAAATTTGAGCTAGCGCAGCTCGAAAGATGTTATCGAAATACGGCAAATGGTGCGTGGCGGGTCTCACGCTGGTCATATATGAAGGTACTCAGCATAACATTATCTAGATCGAAACCTGTCCGACCATACGAAAGCTTCTGTGAAGCGGCGGGAGCCTAGTATGGTCAAAGTAGTAAGGGACTACAACCTGATGCGTAATGAGATGGCGAAGCTTGTCACGCAGGCCCAGGCACCTCGTGGGGCTATTGTACTGCTGCCGATCAACCCGAAAACGCTGTTTGAGCTCGACGTCGACGACGAGATCTGGCAAGACGTTGGATTAGATGATGATCATGATGGTCCTATTCCGAGGTGGCTATGTGACGACGCTGTTCGTAAAGGGATTCGAGCGATGTTAGAGCGGGATCGCTGTCAAGAAGAGGAAACTCGGCTTCGAAGAGAGCGCTGCGCCATGCAAGAATGGCTCCAGGAAGAATGGAGTGCCCTGAAGATTGCACAACGTGATGCAGGTGTGTTATTGTCTGCAAGCTGCTCGCTTCAAGTGTTTAAACAAGTGAATTACATCTAGAGGAAAATGGTGGTCTCAAATATCAGCTTGACTTGAGAACCACTGCCTTACGGAATCTTTGTCACGTCTGGCAAGCGAAAGTACGCACAATCCCACCTGCCTATCCAATGCCCGACAGCTGGGGCCCATCTCAATCAGACCTACATGACGCAGCAGCTGATGCAAATCACGGAAGCTGGGAAGAAGAGTCTGTTGTATTGGATGATTGCATGGTCCCGCAGCCTTTACACGACACGGACAATGACTGCGACAGTCATTATGAAAATGACAGCCCAGATGATTCTGACTCGGAAGCCGAGAGGCTTGACGTTGAGTCAGATTTAGTAGAGGAGATAGAACTGATGTTGCGACGAGACACTCACTTCAGTAGTGATGAGTCTTTCTGCCGTTCTGCGGCTGCGTGGAACTCTGATATTATCATACAGAGCATGGAGGATAATTATATTTCTACACCTACCGGCCATAAGCGAGCACGTACATTGTATGAGTAGCCTTGTGATCAATCTTAAAATACTATCAGTAGAGAGTGTGAATGTGCGGTGTGGGACTACCATATGAGATATTGTCTGGG
>JAAIFI010000060.1:0-118309 GCA_011032875.1 Phlebia tremellosa | reverse complement strand
CACACGAACACCTGGGAGGAAGACTGTCCGATTAACTCTGATCCGACGACTCCTAGGAGGTCATCACAAGTTTACATTTGTGCACCCTAACTTTCCAGCTAGCTTGTGCAAAAGTATATAAACCTCGTGTTCGACCTAAGAGAGATTGGTGTGCACACATATAAGCGGACAAGCCAAACCACCCCTACAATCCTCTCTCTCATACGTCAACGGTTTCATGCAAGAACACCTCCTCAAGTGGTTTGAAGCCCTGTGCTATATCGGCCGTATTGAATTAGCCGCACCCGCCCTGCTTCAACTACATACCTGGTACCAGGTGAATCCAAGTCGTCGCGATGGATATGCTTGAGTTTGACTCAAAGTTGTCTTCATAGGTGCATGTTAGCCCAAACGGACCTAACACGCAGACACTGGAGTTGCTCTATGACGGTTATCGCTTCATTCTCGAATACTTCGTGCCTATACAAGAGGATCCCAAACATATCTACATATCCGCTTTGCCATTGGTGCCAAATTGCGCGCTTCGTCGCGTATATGGTCCCGTCATTACTCAACAACCGACCGTTCGTTTGGTCACTGAGCCAGACAGCCAATGGGGCGTGCGCCTCCGCGTAATAGAGGGTATAAAAGCAGTACTTTGCGTGAGGTTCTCTCCAGACGGTCGTTATATAGTATCGGGATCAACTGATGGCACTGTGCGGACATGGGATGTGGGCACTGGTGCAGCCCTCAACATCATGAAGGGCCACAGCGACAGGGTCACCGGTGTCTCGTTTTCCCCCGATCCCAACAACCGACAAATTGTGTCCGCCTCCCACGATTGCACCCTTCGTATATGGGACTTTGCCTCAGGCGTTCCACTCCATGTGATGCGACCGAACACAGTTGCAGCTACGGACGACTGGGTCAATTCGGTGGCATATTCATCCGATGGAAAGTACATACTCTCGACATCTGACTCATCAGACAATACTGTTTGTCTCTGGAACGCTGTCGACATCAATATGTCCGGAACTCAGACCAGCCCTCGTGTATTTTCTATGTCTTACTGTCCTCGGCTCGTTCGTTCGGTTGCATTTTCCCCAGATGGCTCAATGGCTGTTACCACATGCGTCGGGAGCGATATTCACATCTGGGATGTCAATAATGGTCAATTGTTCAAGACCTTTCATACTCCTGGTCATGTTAAGGATGCGGCTTTCACACTCGACGGAAGAAGAGTTGTGGCTGGGGACGACCTCCACACTGTACAAGTCTGGGATGTTGAGTCCGGAACATGCAGTATGACATTGGAAGGACATACCCTCACAGTCTCTTCCGTTGCCGTCTCGAAGGACCTTATAGCATCAGGAGCAGATGATTCTACCATCCGGCTATGGGATGTGACGTCCTACCAGCTGCTCAGTATTCTCAAAGATCACATGAGCCCCGTCACATCGGTCTCTTTCTCGCCTGATGGACGACAACTGGCATCCGCATCTTGGGACGAGACGGTCCGTATATGGGAGATAGCGGACAGGGGAATAAGGACAACTGTGGGACACGACTCTGAAGTGAGATCCCTTGCAATCTCCGGTGACGGCGCATGGGTTGCAACTGGGTCGAGAGACAAAACTATCGCAATATGGGAGACGAGAACGGGCAAGCGTCTTCAAAACTTCATTAGTCACAGCGATAGAATTACGTCTTTGTCTTTTTCTCCTAATCGCCAGCGGCTGATATCTGGCGAAGAGGACAACCTGGTGATAATCCGGAACATCGAGGCAGGCAACGTCATTATGAGATTAAGAGCCTCCCGGGGGAGCCATCCAAACGTCATCGTGGCCTATTCTCCAGACGAGAAGTGGATTGCATGTAGTAGCCATCTTGTTGGTTCAAGACTCCATATATGGCGAGCTTCCGACGGAAGTCTTACGAGGACCATAGAAACCAAGTTAGCTCCAAGCGGTGTAACGCGCATTGAATTCTCGCCCGACAGCGCCAAAATACATGCAGTTATCCAGAGTTTCACGCACAAGTCCGAACCTACATCCGAGTTTATCTGGGATGTATCCACTGGCGAGGCTCTGAACGGGCCAGAACATAGCTGGGAGCTGGCGCATACAAAAGAGGCATTTAAGGTGGAGGGCCGGGAAGGGGGGTGGATAATCTCGAAACGGTCAAACAAGAAGCTGTGCTGGTTGACTGGGTCCAAGAGAGCGTACTGGCCGTCGAACTTTAAAAGCTTCGGGAATTATTGTGCTAGCGGGGCGGGTTCCGGCCAAGTCACAATTCTTGATCTGTCCGAGCTTGTAGACTATGCGGCTTGATTATATGCGATATTAGGTATCCGCTGATCAGACCAACAATGACCATACCCCTGCCCTGTTTACATGGACTTTGTATTCACCGTTCCAGATGCATCGGCAGAGCAAAGCTGGACAAGCCGTTCACTCGACTAACTACTGAAGCCAACAAAACAAAGTTAGTCAAATGAAGTGCGCAGATCGCGATGTGAGACTACTTACTGTTTCCTCTGTTCGATAGCAATAACCTCGTTTGTCAATCTCGCTGCACCAATCAGGACGAAGAAGATGGCGGACGTTCACGAAGCCGACCACCACACTGCGAGCAAGCTGCAGGCAACTTCAAACATATTGAGGTTTACCTCGATACCAATCCGTATACCCGGTAGAGCCATGTAAAATGTGACAAACAAGACGTGCGGTGTGAGCTTGGAGAGTATGTAACGGCGAGGCAGTGTGGAATTAGGTTGGCCTTTCGACAACGTGTCGATAGGTGAGATAGCGGCATATGATTCGTAGTCATCTTCAAATGATATGTGAAAATGTCATGAATAGATGTTAGATCAAGCGACGATCGTGTAGAGCGCGGTGACGTAGCAATCTCAGCGCATCTATCGTACACAGATACCCCAATTTGTTCTCAGTTGAGGTTTCCAGTTTCTGAAGGCTCGGTGGGCGACAGCTCTCAGACTGACTGCCTAATCATTTTTAGCATATCACTATGGGAATTATGACGATCGAGAACCCACCGAGCATTAACTTGTCAAGGTCGGACGTCGAAGCCGACCGAATCTTTCATCAATGCGAATACCTTGTGGAATAACATGGATGTGCTGCCGGCTGCAACGACGAGAAGCCATTCGCGCGCGGCGTCGAACTCTTTTTCAAGCGCGGCGAGTGCGTATGGGCCGCCGAGCGCGGCGTCGTCTGCGGAAAGCTTGCCTATGAGGATGTCGCCGAGTAGTGCGGTGCGGATGTCGCCCAGCGAAGCGTCATCTATAAGCAAAACTATGTCCTCTGATTTATAATTCTGGTGTTCTAGCCGTTCACAGCTTCAATATACCCTCGAAGGTCGGATGATAGATTGAACTTACGTATCAAGAATTTTCGAACGTCCATCGCATCATTGATACGGCCGTACCTTGTAGGTAATTTGGTATACAGTTGGTCGTCCGGTCCATGACCGTAACCTGGGTTCATTTGAGTGAGGTGACCATCATTGACTGCAGGGGGCATACCAACGTCTGTAAGTGCAACACCGAGAAGCGAACATGGCGGCGACCGCGATGCGCAGCCATGTCTGGTACATCTCTACCTGATAATGACTTCGTGGACACATCCGACTTCGCGTTCAAAGACGGTTTTTCCTATGTCGATAGTCATTTGGGCCCGCAAGGAGTTCGAAGCACTCGAAATGGCGAATACGGACTGATAATGGGTCAGCGGTATGCAAAGAGAGGACGACCTGAACGACGTACAGGATTTATGGGGAATATCCCCACCTAAGAGGTGCCTGCCACCGTCTTTGGTCAAGACGAATCAGTGCGATCATCCAGTGAAGGCGAGGACAACCTTTCTAGTTTGGAGTGCACCAAGAATCGCGCAGACGGTGCTCAGAGCTCAGAGCTAGTAGTTTGCACGGTGTTCAAACAGCAAAACGATTCTGAAGAGACAGCACAACCCGAACATGCAAGTCGTCACGGCGCAATTGGACAAAATCTGTGTTCGCAGTAGGCCCGAGTGATGCTCCCAGCAGGTCCTTCACTGCGACGCATCAGCGACGTTCCCACGTAGCAAGATGATCTTGAAAAATCTGGAGGTCCTCCTTATGGAAGGGCGGATGAGAGATCGTCGGCCGGTCGGTGCCAGTAAAGGCACTGATGGGGGATAGCTCCATCGAGTAGTGGGCGCACCCCCGCGAAGATTCAGAAGCACCAACGCAGGATCGAGTCGGAGATGCACTTGAGCGCACCAGTGATGTTCATCAAGTAATTAGCTACGCGGCGGACCCACTCCGTTATCACCATCCACAACAAGTAGCAGTACTCACCTGGCTCTGCCGGTGCAGGCCTACCATATCCCACCCATCCCTTTGTCCCCCTTCAAATCTTATTCATGCACGGCGGAATTGGGGGCGTTCTAGGATCAGACTGCTGCGGGCCGCACTTGAGACTCAAGAGAGCGGCGGCACTCCGTCTGAGCATGGAGAAAATGGCAAGATTCAGAAAGTCGAGGCCAG
Source organism: Phlebia tremellosa (assembly GCA_011032875.1). Lineage (NCBI taxonomy): Eukaryota > Fungi > Basidiomycota > Agaricomycetes > Polyporales > Meruliaceae > Phlebia > Phlebia tremellosa. The sequence goes on along the minus strand of JAAIFI010000060.1, from coordinate 113,785 downwards.
ACGAGCGGGTTGCATGCCGTTGTTTGATTGGGCGGAGCCGTAAGTACGCTTCAACATTGTCAGTGCGTTACATCGGTAGATGGGGAGCTGAACGAGCCTGGGAAGGGATCGCTAGGTACTCTTCCATACAAAAGCCTGAGAGGAGGAGTCTTAAGAAGGAGAGGCAACAACGCGTGGATGCGAGACGCGACGACGAGGTGATGCGATGCTCGTTTGACAGGGATGCAGCAGTAAATCATCAAAGCGTCTTCACAACCAGACCAGGACCGACGACCGTGACGCTGTTGTTTGAGTTTCTCCGACGGTGTTGGACGCGCACAAGTTCCAACACACCGCCCCGTTGGAATTCCTGGCGACTCTGACCAAAACGAGAATTCGGCTCGGGCACTGGCTATTGTTCGTTGCTCGTAGAGCACGATTTGCAGGAAAGATGCACCAGGGACATTCGATCAAGTACCACGTAGGAAGAGCGGGCGGTAGCAGGTAGGGCGAGTGAGCCGGTGGAGGTCAAAACCAAGTCACGACGAGGTCACGGACGCAAACTATATCGGCCTCGAGGCCGACTTAAAAAGGTGATCCGGCGCCGTAATGGTGGAGAATTCGCCAGTCATCTTGCTCTAATAACACACTCTCTGGCAGACTCTGACGTGCAGGCTGCAGCGGACTGCAAAGACCCTCTGGCAGAAGGGGCGATAATACCACCCTCACCACACCACACAAGTCCTCTGTGAACACATACCCAGGCTTTCCACGTATACGCTCGCAGCACGGCGGCTGTTATGTTTTATTTTTCTATCGCGTTGCCGCTCCGAGCCTAAGTCGCGCCGTTGCCAGTGACAATATTTCAACTATAAGCTGCCAGCTCGAGCTGTCATACGTCCTACCCGTCTCTCTGTCTCTCTGTCTCCTTTTCTCCCATCACCCTTGTCTCCTTCGCTGACGTGTTCCCTCTCTCCTTCAACATGTCGGGCACCCGCCGCCTCGAGCCGCCACCGCGCCCGCCACCGCTCCGCCTAAAGGCGTCCTTCACACACGCCAACCAGCCGCAGACCATCCTCGAGCACCTCGTCTACCCGAGCGTGTTCACGCGTCCGTTCGCCGACCCCCACGAGTGAGTCCTCACAATCCGCATTTCCACGTCGGCTGACTGAACCACGCCATTATCGCACGATGACACGCGTCGCCGGTCGCGCTCGCCGCAGAACCCTGTGCCACGCGTACAACGTTCGAAAAACGACTCTCGATCTCCCTCCCGGCGCGCCGCTCCCCGCGACGGTCGACATGCCCGTCCTGCGCGCCGTGCCACCCGCCACGCACACCCACCTGAACACGCCGACGCACGTCCTCGCCGTGCTCGACACGCCCACGCCCGCCACCGCCTCCTCGGAGCCGCGCCGCCCGCTGCTCGTGCCGGTGTCCGCGGACGCGCTCGCTGCGGGGTTCAAGAACGACTTTGCGCGCGAGCTCCGGCGGCAGGGGCACGCGTCCCCCGCGGCGTACGTGCACTGGGACGCCACGGCGCGTACCCAGGTGCTCACGCTCCCGCTGCGTCCGCTGTACGTCCCCCATCCGCCTTCGATCCCGCTTCTCCTGCTCTTCGGCCTTGGTGAGGACTTTCTGCGCGCGTGTGCGGCACAGCTCGAGCGTGGGGACGCGAACGCGCTTGCTGCACCATCTGCGCCTCTCTCTGTCTCCGAAACAGCGTCAGATCCATCACAACCAGAACCCTCATCTTCGCCTCCGCCTCCGCCGCCCTCACCACCACCTCCACTCTGCACCGGCCTCCTCGCGACGTACCTTCTCCCGCTCGCTGCCATTGAAGAGTTCCCCGCGACGGCGGCAATGGTGCGGCGGTGTGTGACCAGTAAGTGGACTAGCAGTAGCGGAGGTGGCAATGGCTGGGACGAAGATGGGCGGGAGGCGGCGTCCTTCAACCAGGGGCTTTGGCGTAACGCGCTGCTGCTCGCGCCACGCGAGCAAGCGGTGACGGACATCGTGGGTACGGCGTCGCGGGTTTCGCGGGATGCGCTGCGGGTGAGGGAACGGCAGTGTGAGTGGGAGGAGGGCAAACGCAGAGGGAGGTGATCACGGACGAAGAACGGGGACGATAGGAGAAGGAAAGGAAGAGGAGAGGGCGGCAAGCGGTGCATACCTACGCCTATAATGCGTGCCCAGTGCGTTTGCTATATACACACAGACCTACTCATACCTCTACCGTGCTTTGTATAGTTCCATTGTAGCCCTACTGCCCTCAGCCTGCGGGCTGAGAACGACATTTACGAAGTCAATGCCAATGCTTTGAAGTAATCACGATTTATGTTTTCCATCTATTCCATCCAGTGAGCGTCCGTTCGTCCGTTCGATCAATGTTGTCGCGGGGCAGAGAGGATAGGGAATAACAGTGAGTTACTTGCAACTACACGCACCTGATTGTCCGCTGACGCAATTTCCACAGTAACAGGTGTTCTAAGTTCGCACATGATTCTCGACGATGCCATTCCTTGAATTGACATCTTTCTATGTTTGTGAATGCGTTTCCAGCGTGCACGGGCACGTATCACCCCTGCTGCATCCACAGAAACCAATGGTATGAGTATATCCGGTACGCTATTATATTATGCATACAAGATCCTAGATACAGCAAACAGTATTCGTACAGTCTATCGATCTCCGCGCCTGCCACCGTGCTGACCTATATGTACAGAGCAGGGTCTAGCCTCCGCAGGTCAGCACATCGGATGCGTCCCTCGAAGACAATTTCGGCAAGTGCCTTCGCCGTGCCTGGCGCATTACAGATTCCCTACGGGTATCGCAGACGGGTCAGCACGACGAGCACAAGCGCGAAGCAACAAACGGATACTCACCCAGCATGTATGTCCGGCGGCGATCAGCAGTCCCCTTGCAACGCCCTTCGCTTCGCCGACAATGGGTCCGCCACCTGCGCTGACAACGGGCAAGAAACACGCCTGGCGCTTGTCAACCTTGCCCTCACCGAGGTGCCGCGAGATGCTCGCGACCTGGTCGAAAATGCCCTGGCACGCGTTGAGGTCGACCTGCACGTCGTCAACCGTGTCGGGCACGGGGCTGTTGTCGCCGGGTCCACAGCAGTACACCTCGTCGGCGCGCGCGTAGATCTCGGGCGTGACCTGCGAGGGGCGCGCGTTGCCCGCGCCGGGAAGGTCGACCTCCGTGAAGAGCACGTACGGCGAGACGGGCTCGGCCGTGCGCACCGTGATGCTGTGGGCGCGCGTGCCCTCGATGGGGAGCGAGGGCAGGAGCTGCGGCGACCACACGCCCGCGGCGAGCACGACGTGCGTCGCGGGGATCGTGTGCGCAAGCCCCGTTTCGCGCTCGACGTACGTGACGCCCGTGACGGTGCGGCTCGACATGTCGGTCTCGATCGCGGTTGCGCGCGCGTTGATGTACTGCGCGCCCCGCTCGGCGGCGAGCTCGAGCATGGCCACCGTGAAGAGCTGTGGGTGGACCTGCCCCGTGAAGCCGTGCGGCGCCATTGGCGTGTAGGAGAACGTCAGGTCCGCTCTAACCCAGTCCAAGTCCTCAGGCATGCCCAGCTCGAAGCGCTTTTTCTTGTAGTCGACGAGCCCGCGGGTCTTCTCCAGGCTCCTGGCCTCACCACCCGACCCGACGCCTGTCCCGGCGCACTGTACAGGCTCCCCGCGCCCCTCCCAGCTCCCGCACCCCACATACCGCCACCCCCACCGCTCCGCGCCGTTGTGCTTTTCGGCGAGCCGTACGTGCTCGGGGAAGGAGATTGAGACGAGTTCCTTGGGGTAGGCCCACTTGGCAACGAGGCCGCCCGCCTTTCCGGATGCACCCTTCGCAGGACCCGATACCGACGGCTCTAGGAGAACGACCCTCGTGTGCGCAGGTGAATATGACGGGTGGTGGGTGATGTAGTAGGCGGTCGTGCAACCGATGATGCCTCCCCCTATGATCACAATAGTACGTTGTGGTGCGTCCGCCATCGCGAAGGGGGGCTACTACGAGGAGGTTTCGTGTGAAAGAGGTTGGGACGGGAGTGAGAGCTTTGAGGAGAGATTACATGTGAGATGACTGATCAGCGAGATCGATCCCTCCGCACAATCTGGACCGTCGAGACTGCGTTACCGCAGGATCTAGATGGCGGACCGATTGCCGACCTTTGCCGACAGGGGAGGATTCCGAGGACAAACGATTGACCCCTGTGTCCGTGAAACTTGCTCGGTGACCATGCGCGGCTGCAGCCTATCGCAGCCATGCTGTAGGATATTCTCAGCACAAGATCAACGCTATAGCGTGCGTACACGGCCGGTGAATTTTTGAAGAAGGGGTACATATGTGCCAGCGGTACCGTAACTGAGCATTTTTGAATTCGCCGGAGGTTGCCAGTGTTGCAGTGGCTGACTCCCGACATGTCGACACCAACGCTTGACAGCGCGGTACTTTCTTCCAAGCGTATGATATTCTGGAAGGAGTCACACCGAAAATATCTATCACGAGGCTGACTATCTTATTGCCTAGACTCACTCAACCCACCAATATTATCTCGACTTGCACCGAAAACGCTCAGTGGAAGCCCGTTTCTCAAGAAAGCGGGCGACCACTCTCGACTTTTCGCTCGCTTTGTGCGCTTTCTCACTGGACACGCTCCCATAGGTGACTTTAGAGACCGGTTCAATCTCGACGGCCCCGTTGACTGCCTCTGCGGACATCCAGTAGAGTCCATCCAGCATATTTTGTGGGAATGCCCTATTTGGATCCGGAATTGGGCGCCTCGCAGCCGAATACTCGAAGTTCTCGAGAGTTTGGATCCATTTACCAACATACTGTGGTTCTTGAAGCACAATCCGGCGGTTGCAACGTTCGAATACGTTGACATCCAACAGCAGGCTCAAGAAGAGCTTGAGCGCGGTGCGCGAGACGGCTTTAATTGTCGGCTCATCCGCACACTATTGGAACGCGTACGCGTTTGGAATGACACACCCGGTTCTGACGAGGATCGTGAGGCTGCGCTGGCAGCCTTCGATGCGGAACAGGAGGTGGACTAGGAGCCACGGCTCCCTTTGCAGCGACTGACTGCGAGTCATGCCGCACTACATTTGTGAAAGCTGTTTGAGCTCCCTCTCCCAATTCTATCTACGTAGTAGGTAGGACCGCAGCTGTACCTATGTCGTACGCGGTATACAAATGTGTAGAATTTTTTTAAAAAAAAAAAGAATCTTCATGCCATCAGAGCTCCTTCTATTTTAGGGAAAAAATCGACTGCGCATTGTTTTGACGCCGTAGATATGTTCAGCGCCCAACGCTTGTTCGCAGCCGCGTAGATGGCAGAAGCTGGCACCGGGCAGCACAAGGCGGCACATAATCATTTGTATGGATGCTCTTCGTCTATCTCAGCGACAAGCAATTGATCAGCAAGGCCTATCAGTCAACGTGCCTCATCTTATGGCCTTGGGGGCTCGACGATCATAGCCGGTTCGTGCCTGTTAACGTGTGCGCAAATCCCTTTCTTGTGCTCGACGAACGTACTTAATACTGACGGATCATGGCTGTGCCTGGTTAGCCGGTGAATACTCCAGGCGTGGATATCCACTCACCTTTTGTATGGTATTCGATGCCATCTATCACTCCATGTCAGCACAGTGCTGCCGACGCATATATAAGTGCGACCAGAACTGTGCTACATGGTTCCCTTCAACAGCGATGTTTGTTGCTGCGTTTGCCTCGCTCATAGTGACCTTGCTGCTCGGGCAGACTTTCACATATGCTGCACCTGCAGAGACGTCTGTTCCGCCGAACCTTGGCACGTTTGTGAACCTTCGCATCGAGGGAGAGAACCGCACCATCTTCGAGGACGTGATCTTCACGAGAGGACACAACGTCACCAGTGCATCTGGCGTGACCATCGGCTGTGACGGCACAAACAACCACACCAACCCTACACCGGGACCCACCTGCACGAGCGCCCTTGCCGACGCTTCGAAGCTGAAGCACTTCACCTGGGATGGGTAAGCTATCTCCCTCTTCGCCCTATAACACGCGTACAAATATTCAGTCGTCTTCTGCAGGACCTTCTTCGCCGACTTTGACGACTTCCTGATCACCCGCATCGCGAGCAGCGAGCAGACGGCTACCAAGTTCTGGGGCACACTCCTCAACTTCCAGTTCACGCCCGTGGGCGGCTGTCAGCAGCAGGTCAAGGTCGAAGACAAGGTCTTATGGGCGTTCGACGCGTTCAGTAAGACCCACTTCTTGAGCTTGGCTGGGCCGTCGGCGGCAGTGGTGGGAAAACCGATGACCTTTACGGTCATTGATGGATCTTCGGGGGAGGTTATTCCCAGCGCAACTGTCAAGGTTGCGGGTGGGCCAACTGGGGTGACTGATGCAGAAGGGCTGGTGCAGCTCGTTGCCCCAACGCAAGGGTTACTTTTTGTAAAGGCGGAGCGTGCAGACTCAATTCGCTCCAACGCAGTGCAAGTACATGTAATTGCTTAAGTGCTTTTGATGACCTTCTGGATTATTCGATCTCGCCTCAGCTACATAATTTCTGTGACGATCGTAGCATTTCCATGGCGCATGAAGAAGTTAAGAACGTACATCGTCTTTTGTACTCCAGCTATCTCAGCTCGTTAGTTTACCATCAATGGCAATAACCACTTTGAGAAGAGAACATCGAGATTACCCACCTACGACATGAGATGCTATCTGCTGTTAAGAATCGATAGATCGCGATTCTCCCGAAGTTAAGTGACCGGATGGTATCTTACGAACTTGATATTGGCTTCAATCAATTGCAGCAAGACCTCCCTGCTCGCACCGACAAGCAAGTCCAACTTCGGTACACGCGGCGCGTAGACGGCGTTCAGAATCGAGGCTGCAACCAGCCACAGTACTAGTCGCGCAGTTCTTCCAGCTCACGGCCATGCATGCAAGTACCGTGATACGAGATTGTATATTAATAACCGTGGCGGTGCTCTTTGGGCCGACCGACGCGGTGCAAAGAGTGTGGCGCACCCCGAGTCCTCCGAGTCGCCCCGCTTCTGCCAGTGTGTGGCTGTTGATTGCACGGCGCACGCACGTCTGAGTGTAGGGTAACTACGCCGGTATAGCTGTGCCTACCGCAGACCTGGTGTAAAGGCAATAGATGGTACGTCGCGCGCTTCGGCAGAGGGGGACTGGCAGATCTAGAGATGGGGCTAGCCGCTCGCTTGACGTCGATAATTAGCATTTTCTACGCACCGCAAGCCCTAGAGTACTGTTGCCTACCTGAACTCTGTTCAGTCGGATACGCAGGATGGGAATTGTTGAACAATGATGCAAAGTATCGGTCGTTTCGAAGGTATACAGCATCCGTGTCGACCAGTAGTAACAAACAGATGTCCATGTTATTCTGTATATTGACCCAAGAGATTGGAAACAAAAACTACTTGAGCTGCGTTAAATGTCTATCAAACTGTACTCAGTCCTACAGAGTGGAAGGTGAACCGTCCTAGATATAATATAACAATGGCATGTACGGGCGCGGGGAGTGGTTGAAAGCGGGGACGGAACTCGAAGACGCCGAGGGGCTGATTGTCGATGATTGAGGCGTCGGCCATCGAACGAACTGTGCGATGGGCGTTGCTATGCTGAGGAGGGGGGAGAGGGAGGAGAGACGGTGGATCTGCTACGTGATGTACCGCGTCGGAGGACGCCCGATCTGGGAGAGATACAGCATGGACTTCGAAGTTAGGCGTAGACTTCGTGCAGCTTGTTTCCCCACCATTCGGAGTCTGTACCAGGAACCATCAGCCATCAAATGCTACAAAGAAACAAAAAGGACATACATTCTGTATCCTCGAAATTCGGAGAGGCTCGAAGCCATTCGTCACCGTCTTGATCCCAGAGAGCATACCTCAACATGCCGCTGCTTGACAAGCGTCGCAGATGCACTTGCGCGACCTGTTCCTCGAAGCGAACCATGTCCACCCTGGAGTCGAGCCCGACTGTGATCTTTCGCAACACGGGAAAAGAAGACAACGCTCTGCCCACAACGGTCCAGTCGGGCTCAGATTCTGCCGCCATATCTGGACCCTCAGGCTTCCGGATGTCCAAAACGATCGAGTCTATGCGCCACTCCGGTGAAGGTGACGAGGAGTCATGCTGTGTATCGTGGAAGCGGACACGTTGGGGCTGCCCTAGATCGAGGTCTGGTCCGATACGTTGCGATTAGAGAGTGATAGTAAACATTGTAGTACTCACCAAATAAGTACTCGTAGATGTATGTTTGAACCCTAGCGGATGCTCCGTTCTCCAGTACCCGAGCAAGTGACGCTACGTGGGTGAGATCGTCCCGGGAAAAGAAGGCTTGCTCTCGCCACCGTAAAGATGCAGCCAACCAGAGCGACGCTTCCACTGGGCGGGGACCGCACTCCGACATCTCAATAGCGTGACCGGGCTTTGACTCGTTTTTGGGCCTCCTCCTGGGCAGCGCCGTGGGCAACAATTCCCACGTCACTCGCTCGCACTCCAGCTCGCAGAGGTCAAGCAACTCCCCGACGAGATGCATGAGGTCATCCAGCTTTTTGAAATGGATGTCTGTCAATGTAAGCTTCCGGATGTGACGTGAGAAATGGGCGGGCAACGATCGGGGCAGTCGGTGATGGATCGAGCGCATTCGCTGCAGCGGGCCTTTCAGCCTGACCCAGTAGTACGTCTCTAGCTCGTTGTGCGCCCGATCGCCGATGACGGACACGAGGTGGAGCCATGGCGTGCCTGACATCGCCTGCGCCTCTGGAATAGCTATGCTCTGGACGAGAGAGGAGACGGCGCTCGTCGGGGTCCTCATGAACTCCAAGAGTTGAAGTGCATCCTCTCGCGATCGCAGCCTAGACTTGTAAAATAGACTTATTCGGCATTTCACGTTCCAATAATGACAGACCAACGCGCATCTCGCGAGTGCGTGTCGATCTCCCCACCTCAGATGCTGCAGTATGCCCTCAAACAGCTCAGGCGGGATATCTGACGGCTTGGCAGGAGGTCGAAAGTGAGCTCTCTTTCCGACGCGTTCCCTGGGCCGACCGAAGGATGGAACCGCAACTTGATGCCATCCACGTTGCTTTCGTGAGCGACGCGGAACCCCGAATATGTCGATGTCGGGTTTGAGCGAGGGGAAGGCAGTTTCGGTATAGAACTCAGGTTCGTCGGTCTCTGCGAGCGGCATGTACCACGACGTAAGGGGGTCTGGATTGCGCGGATAACCACTCCACCAGTACCAGTCCTCTTCGATCTCAAGCTCTACTGCCGAACTCTTGACAAAAACATAATGTCTCAGATGGCATAGAGTGCAAAGTGATTGTGGAGGGCGTACCAGGGAGCCATCCATTGCACGATATTTCCAAACGTCAGTTGAAGGAGATCGCAGTACAGTGGCTGCAAGAGAGAGGAAGAATGAGAGGCTGAGATAGCCACCAGCGGGGGATCATATGAACACGCTGTGTCGCCTCGTTGCGGTTGTGCGATACTTTGAACCCTATTATGCATTGCCATGAGCCCTTATCGGTATTCCTGTCCGTACACTACTCTTCGTATGCATGTGCCTTGTAGGCAGTAGGATAACGGATGGAACCTGTGGTGGCAGGCACTGCAACGGGCTGTCGGCGCAGCTCGGGGCCTTTATAGCCAGGATACAGTGATCAGGGGGGAGCACGAAGACGAAAGAGACGGCAAGTGTCAATATCAGTATGAGCCTGACCGATTGAGCATAGAGAACACACCGTTCAACGTTCCACTCTCCCATTGCGCGAAGCGAAGCGATGTTCCCTGGACTCTTCACAGCCATTGAGACATAATGCACTGTACGTATAGCGCCCAAAGACATCCCTGTCCATCAAGGGAGTTTAGTCAACGACGAGCCAGTACTACCAGCATGTGGGACACGTACCGTGCAGTCAACAGTCCAACGTCCCATGAAAACAACCTCTGATCCCTCTGATCTGCCCTATGGAATAAAATCCATGGCGACCGCAGACCGCGTCCATCATACGAATATCCGGACAAACCAGAGAAATTGAGAAGGCAACCTTGAGTCACGAGCCCGCGGAAGAAACGAAAGTGAGAGAAAGACGTCGTTGAGGTCAAGTCCAAACAAATCCCCAAGGTCGCTTGTGTCAATGATCGGGACTCCGGAGGCGCATCAACGCCACAATCTGATCGACTGCCTAAAGCGGGCCGCGTCGGGATGTCAAAGCGGCGGGATCCTCGGAAGCGCTCATCAACATGTTGCGCGCGGACAACGACGGCCAACTGCTCAGTACTTAGGCTCTATCTTCATTTGGTTATTCTGTAATACGTCTTTGCGTTCTTAACGTGATAATTCACTCTTAGTGTCTCCCCCGGGTTTCTCGATACTCTCTGTGATCTGTCGCTATGGGCTTCTTCATTGGCAGGCCGACTCTAGTGCAGATTTATACGCATATCGCGGCTCGAAGCTCGACGCGCTGCGATCCGTTCGACTACTACTACTGTGCTACATACCGTTTCCCACTAACAAGATAGATGTCGGCTCAAGGACTCGCAATGCGACATCAATTTCATTGTGCGGATGCATCATGCTACTCGCCGGTGGCGAACACCCTGCAAGGTCTACGTACAACAATGTCTAACGATAATATATACACTGCTGTCAGGTATGCTTGAGGGCGACGACAATTCGGCGGGATTTGAGTATCCGTATGAATACCGACGTAATCCGCCTTGGTGTTCACCAACCGCATCGCCAAGAGGAGTACCATCTGCCATTAAGTAGGGTAAATAACTATGGTCTACAAGCACAGCGTACAATCGCAGCTACTTAATGTGGTTATGGTTATACAAAGGCTTGGGGGCCCGGGGGCGCGCATCAAAGCTCGGAGGCTCGTCCGAAAATTACGATATAAACAAGAAAAGAGAAACGCTAAAAAACAAAGTGACAGGAAGAATAGACGCGCGCAAGCCAGGGCAGAGCAGAGGAGGAGGGAGCACCGTATCTAACATCTAGCAGTACTAGCACTTGATGAAGTTGCCCACGATCAACGTCGGTATCCCGTACGGATCCCTGCGGATGGTGAACGAGAAGCAGCAGCTGATCATGCCCTGCTCGCTCGGCGGCGGGCCCTGCTGCCCCGGCGTCTTGTTGCCCGGCGTCGCTGCACCCGAGGTCGGCAGCAGGGGCTTGAAGCGCAGGACGCACGACGTGAGCACCGCCTTCTGGTTCGTGTCGAACGCGACCTGGCCGTATTTCTGCCGTGACACCCCCACACACACAGCGCACGCGATATGCAAGATGCAAGGTTAGCGACTAGCACGTTTCGGGGAGCGGGGTTCGCACGCGCACCTCCCAGTAGTTCACCGCGGAGTCTTCCGCCATCAGCTCGTAGATGCACAGCCGGCCCTGTGGGGAGGAAAAGAGCACGGAGATGAGCGTGAGCGTGTGTGTCTTTGTGGGGGAGCGGTTGCGCATATAGCCATAACTACACGTATACTCACATCACGCAGCATGTACCCGTCGACGCCCACGAGCTCGGCGAACTCGCGGTTCGCTTTGTAGATCTCGCCTGTTCTGCGCCAGAGACACGCGGGGATGGCCATGGCGGAGAAGACTCGGTCGTAGTCGAGGAGCAGCCGCTCGAACGCCTCCTCAATGAACACGAGGTCCTACGAAGCGTATGAGCAAAGCGTGCACGGTGGTCTCACAGGGGCGGATAAACGTACGATGTCTGTTAGAGACTCCGATTGCGCGATGGCCTGTGGACGGGTCTCTTGTCAGTACGGGACTACGAGCAATGCGCCACCGACTCACCCTGAACTTGGGGCGCAGGATCGAGAGCGGCTGGAGAATTTTCTGTTTCGACTCTTGCGAGACGCTGGGGGGGACAAAAACAGACGTGCGAGAAGGGATCAGCTCACGGCGCCGGTCAGCCCACGGGCAGCGTGGTATTATGTGCGCACTTCTTATCCATCCACCGCGAGAGCCGTGCGTAGCCCTTGACGTAGTTGTACGGCTTCAGCAGGCCTGCCTCGTATTTGCTGCGAATGACCATGTTCAGCCGCTCGTTGCGGCTCCCCGAGGCCTGGTCGGCCGCCGTGAGGAAGAACCGCTCCGTTTTGGTGGCGGCGGGGAGCACGATGGGCGCAGGCTCTTCTGGGGGCTTTTCGGCGGCGGGAGGCACTGGATCTGACGAGGTCGGGGCGTTGTTCAGATACGAGTTGTCGACTCCAAGCGTCACCGGGTTTGTGTAAGGGGACGTGTCTATTAGGGAGGGGCCTACGGCAGGCTGGTCGAAAAATGAACCCTCGTCCAGGGACTCGAGAAAATCCCTTTGTGTGGCATAAAAATAATTCAGCGGTTGGACTCTTGTCCTAAAAGTATTGTTACGCACGATAGGACTGAGAACTCGTTGCCTAGCGTCTCCGGTTGGTAGAGGAAAGCGTTCTGGGGTGTCATGTTTATACCTGGCCAAGCCGGATTTAGGCCGGGTTGCACGGTGGAGGTAGAGTACTGGGGTACTGTTGACATCCAGAAACCAGTGTCAAGAGAACAAGTAGTGTTAGCGATTTAGTCGAGCAGATGCTTGCCAGGGAGTGCCCTTGCGACATCAACTGGGGGGTTGGGTAAGGGCGCAGGCGTGCTTGACGCAGAACTTTTGTCCTTGGGGGTTGAACGACGTTCGTCGTGGCACAGGTGGCCTATTTCACGTTTGATACTACATAAAAAAGTAAAGAGCGGGTCAGAATGCATGTTTGTTGGCCAAGCCACCCTTTTCCACTCAAAGGAGTGACAAACCAGTGGACCGACAGAGTGCCTACCATCGCTGGCATGGGCGACCTTCGTCGCAAGTCATATGGCTTCGCCTGCAGTAAAGGCAGGCATGGTTTACTTTTCGCCGCTTGGAGCCCTTCTTTTTCTTTGCAGGGTCGTCGTCGTGGTCGTTGCTTGTCGAGCGTTCTTGTGCGTCGTGTGAAGGGACTGATCCAGAATCAGGAGGGGTGTTTGAATCGGCGTGGGCCGGATCGTTTGGAAAGGAGGACATTGGAGAAGACGTCGGGGACGGTCGGATGGCCAGCAGAAGAGAGTTGAGTCACAAGGTGGCGAGATAAAATGAGAGAATCAACAATGCAATGCAGAAATTAACATCGTAAGCCGTGCTCAGCCAAGTTTCAGCCACCTCAAAGCCCTCCTCTCAAATCCCACGCTCGCCATTCGGCCGTAATCACGCGCCCGACGTCGGACCAGCGTAACTTTCGCATCACTTGCTCACGACGACCAACGAGTGATAGAAAAATAACAATTCGACACTAATAGTACACACGGACACAGTCATTTACAACAAACAAAATGTAAAGCGACATAAGAGCACGTTCGTCATTAATTATTGCTTATAGAGTCCAGCCTCATCGGATGTCACCACCGCGTCCCCTCCAAGTAGTACAGCAGCACTGTAGTAACCCTTTCTACAGGCCCAAGAACGCAGACACGTAGGCTGTGAACCGTGCCAGCGGTTTTCTGCTCTTTTTCGGTGACGGTTCCTCCGCGACCTGCACATCGTCATTCGCACCCGAGTCCGCGTCAGCAGACAGCGTACCCACCTCGATGTTCATTGTATGTGCCTTGTCAGCCACCGTTGGCTTCGCGGCCCCGTTCACCTTTGGCACGGGCGCCGCTGCTATCGTCGCTGCGGGCTTGTCGCCCTCGACGTGCTCCTTGAACCACTGCAACACCGTTCGCATCAGATCCGCGTGAAGCCCGCAAATCAAGATGCAAGAACTCACCTGTGCGACGAACTTCCCAGAAGCTTTGGGGTACCGCTTCTGGGTGTTGTAGTCGACGTACGTAACGCCGAAACGTGTGATGTACCCGTCAGCCCTAGATTTATACCGCGTTCGTGAATAATCCCAGTAGACAGACCGTCCTAGCTTACCACTCAAAGTTATCGAGCAGACCTGCGTAATGTCGTCAGCACAATGGACTGGACTGGACCGTATATTCGAGACTCACTCCAGCCAAAGTAGGCGCGGACATCAACGCCGTCCTGGGTGACAGCGCTCAGCAGCGCGTCCGTCACACCTTTATAGTAGTGCACACGGTCGTCGTCCTGGAGAGCCTGCTCCACCGTCATCGAGTCCTCGTTCTTGACTGCGAACCCGTTCTCTGTCACGCTAGAAAGGAACACCCACCGCGATCAGGGTCCACACAACACCACATCGATCCGGGAGAAACTCACTAGATTGGCTTGCGGTACCGCTGCGCAGCAGTTTAGACACTCCGATCAGTACACTTGGCTGGGCTATGAGAAGGACCCAAGGGATGGGAACGCACCTTGTACAGGTAGTTGAGTAGGTCGCGGAAGCCTGGTGCATCTGCAGTCGGCGATCAAATAGCGGTCAGAAGTCGTTCGTGTGGGCCGAGGAGGATGAGACGGTACTCACAATCTTGCAGCCATGCGCAATGTGCTGTCAAAATGAACTTACGGTGAGATCTGGACCTTTAGTGAATCACGGGATATTACTGACCTTGTGTGCCAAGCTGTGTGCCATCAGGACGAGTGAATGTGTACTCAACGTGTCCTTGGAATTCATCATCACCGCCAGCCTCTGCAAAATGATACGGCACCCATCAGAAAACCTATAACACCAATACAGGGCACAAAGCGCGCGACTCACTACATAGGTTGGTCGTGTATGTGTTCATTCCATAGAAGTCCGAGGAGCCTTTAACGACGGCCAGCTCCTCAGGGGTAAACTCGGGAAGGCGGTCACCGAGCATCTGCTTCATATACGCCGGGTAATGTCCGAGGTAGATGGGATCCTGGGCGCGAGGGGCGTGTCAGCAAAGAGTCAGAAATACACAGGCACAGGGCCCCGCTCCACCTCCCACCCTCGCAACGGAGGGTGGGACGCACGGCAGAGGAGAAGAGGAGGAGAGGGTAAACTCTGGGGGCGAGAAGCACACCGGGTGGAAACATGAAGAGATGGAAGAGCTGATAATCGCGGTGCGAGGCTAGACAAGCCGATGGAACACGGACAGACAAATGTGGAGATGCTCACCGCATACCAGCCTGTCAAAGTGCAAGTCAGCAGGCCTCTCAGGGCGGTTCTGATATCTGAATACATGAAAAACGCACCAATCGCAACGTCAAGCGCGTGTTGGGCCGCTTCGACATCTGTGCAGGGAGAATAAAGTCTCGGTAAGTCCCGTTCTGGCTGCCTACCTGCGTCGTGGCTGCCGTTGACGTTCGAGCCAGGGACTTCGGTAGGCAGCCTGCGGTCAATCGATGAGATGAGATGAAGGATACGTACTCTCTGGTGTGTCGTCGTACGGCATTGCCCAGTCGCCATTGAGTGTAATACCAATCTGGCCACCTTGCTTGGCCTTGAACTCCTCGCGGTAGGCCTTCACGGCATACGCATGGGCGAGAATGACGCTGTGTCCGACACTACACGGTTTTCACGCATACACAAAACGAGTAGGTACGACACGAGCACAGACAGATAGGCAGACACCATCAACGCAGCAAATCACGAACTTTAGTTGCATGCAGGCTAGTGCGATACGTAAGACGGACGTACATCCAAGGTTCTCTCGAGGAATCGCCCTCAGGCGAGCGGTGGCGGTCACTTGACCGGCCGGGGGCGAACACGCCGCGCCCGTAGCCCAGGATAGATATACACCACGGCTCGTTCATCGTCAGCCTGCCAACGCGAAGCGCATCCAAGTCAGAATCAAAGTCGATATCGTTGCGCCCGACCCCCAAGCGCTTGCACGCCTGAGGTTCTGGAAGACAGAAGACTTACCAGTGCTTCACTCGGTCGCCGAAGCGCTCGAAGCAGAGCTGTCAAGGACAAAATCTCAATCAGTATCACTGGGGGCGCATCACGTCCCGGAGAAACGGGGACTTCGGGAGAGAGTCGCTTACCCGTGCGTAGCGGGTATAGTCTTGCACGATTTCTTCCTTGTTCAACCAGCCAAGGTAACGCTCGTGCAGCGCCTGGGGAAGGTCCCAGTGGTATAGTGTCTACGGGGGCGCACAAGTGAGCATCTTGAGAAGCGGTCTGGGCTACCTGAATCGGTGTTACGTACGACAAAAGGTGTGATACCGCGTGCCAAAAGGCCGTCAATGAGATCTGAGTAGAACTTGATGCCCGCCTCGTTCACGGGGTCGTTCCGTCCGCCGAGAGGGATGACTCTGGACCATGAGATGGAGAAGCGGTAGGCCTTCACGCCGTACTGCTTGAGCAGGTCGAGGTCCTCCTGCCAGCGGTTGTATGAGTCGGTCGCGACATCACCGTCTCTTCCGTCGAGAGTCTTGCCAGGCTGTTTGGAGAAGTCGTCCCAGATGGACTTGCCACGTCCATCAGCACTGGTGGACCCTTCTATCTGAAAGCTCGCTGTGGGAGAACAAATGTGACTGTCAGCGTGCTATGCTCCAATTGGACGACCGTCACGAGAGTGTTCGAGCTATGCGCGACACGGCGGTGCGACAAAGGACGCACCCGTAGCGAAGCCCCAGAGGAAGTCCTTGTTCAATTTGTGAGGAGAGGTGCCTTTGGCGGCCATGGTGTTGAGAGTAGTATACTGGGAAGTAGAGACGGGAAAATCGGGGCAGTTGTGAGGAACATGTTTGCTCTTAAAAACCTGGCGACCAATACGCCGATATCATCTCTAGACGCATTCTGGGACAGCACTTCCGAGGGTATGGTTACCGAGATTTGTCCGGGGAGGGAATCGCAGCAAGTGAACCGCGACGTGGAAATTCAGCCGCCTCAATGTCCCGAGCCGGCAGGGCTGATACCTGGTGGAGCAACAACGAAGAGACGGGCTTTTGTCAGAATATTCACGACACGGAGAGTGCAGCAGACTAAGAACTCGGACCGACGGTAGACTGGCTTGGGCTGGTCAGAAGGTTTATTTGCATCAGTTTCCCCTGACGGAGTTCTAGAGGGCTATGAACCGTCCGCCCGACGGGACGTCGCGGCGCTGGAAGAGAGGGCCGTGTTTATGTGGAGAAATACGGGGCTATTGCAGGCCATGGCAGGCTGTGGGCGGTGTACCCGTGTGTACCTGCCGTCGGAAGAATCCTCGCAGGCGGGCGACTGGAATGTTAGTTTCGTGTTGCGCGCGCATCTGCCCTGACGGTCGTCCTGCTTCTCAATGTTCCTGTAAACCTTGCCACATCTTCAGTACTACATCCGGATGTTTGCTCGCATCCCCCGGTTTATTTTCTTCTTTTGCCTGCCCAGATGAAGCATGTTCTTACCCACCAGTTCATGAGAATCCCTTCATGGCTCTCCGCGCAGATGCCGCCTTTTTTGAAGCAGCCTGGATTGAGTGGGGAAATCGCCGATGTTTTGCCGCGTACCGATGAACGAATTGCAGGCGTCAGTTCTTTCGACGAAGAAAAGCGATCAACGCAACGATGTCTGTAGTAATCCGTGTCTATGGTTTATCCGTGAAGACGATCCTCCGATAATAAATCTCTGAGGCGGATATCTGTGCATCTCTCTCGTCTCTACTCACAACACGCTCACCGCTCACTCAAAGATACAACATGTCTCCGAAGGGCTTCGCCATTCTCGGCTCAGGCATCTTTGCCAAGGAAGGTGCGTTGACCTCGATTCACCCGGGGTTTCACCTTGCTCTCAAAGTATTGACATCAGACTGACGACCTCATCTGCAGCCCATCTGCCAGCAGTGGCGGCTCTCGACAGCGGTGTTGCAGAGCTCAAGGCAGTCTACTCGCGTTCTGAGAAAAGCGCTACAGAGTTCGCAGCGGCCGCACAGAAAGCACTCAAGCTTTCCGCACCGCCAAAGGTCTACTTCGATGCTAGCCCCGATGCAAACCTCGACGCCCTCCTCGCCCGGTCGGACATCGCAGCTGTCGTAGTCGCACTTCCAATCACAACACAGCCGTCCATCGTGCGCAAGGCGCTTGCAGCGGGCAAGCATATCCTCAGCGAAAAACCTGTTGCACCCGACGTCGCAGGCGGGGTCCAGCTGATAAAGGAGTACGAGACGACGTACAAGCCCAAGGGCCTGATCTGGCGCATCGCGGAGAACTTCGAAGTCGAGCCGGCGTACCAAGCAGCAGGAGAGATCATCAGAAGCGGAAAGATAGGCAAGGTCGCCTTCTTCAACGCACGGGTCGTAAACCACATCGAAAAAGACAACAAATATTACAACACGCCGTGGAGGACCGTTCCTGATGTGAGTCGCCATGCACTTTCAAACAGAGATTCGGTGCCTGACTAAATTAAACGACGTCAGTACCAAGGTGGTTTCCTGGTAAGCCTCACTATTTTGCCGTATTTGTATTACGCTTAGTCGTTTTGAATCACAGCTCGACGGCGGTGTGCATACCGTGGCTGCGCTGCGCGTGCTCCTTCCGAGCCCCATGGTCTCGCTCTCCGGCTACGCCTCCTTGAACCAGGACTACCTCGCCCCACACGATACACTCAACTCTGTAGTTCGCACGGCCGACGGTGCACACGGCCTCTTCGAACTCACCTTCGCCTGCCCGACGGCGGCCAAGCACCAGCTTGCGCGCGGTGGCATCAGCGTCACTGGCACAAAGGGCTGGGTCTCCATTGACAATGCAACGAGCGTGGAGGGCAAGGGCGCGCTGGTCATCACCGTGTGCACGCGGCAGACGGACGCGCAGGGGCGCACCACTGGGGAGACGGAGGAGAAGATCGAGAAGCTGGTCAGCGGTGTGAGCGAGGAGTTCAAGCGGTTCTTCAAGGCGATCGACGGCGAGGACGACGGGTTCGGCCAGCCGGGCAATGCACTGAAGGACGTCGCGTTCATCCAGGCTGCGTTGAACAGCAACGGCGCTCCGGTCGACCTCGTCAAGCTTGTTCAGCAGTAAAAGAACAGAACTCTCCGAGAGAAGAAAATCTAAACTGTATCAGTAGAAACCGAACCACCATGTTCCGTTCACTTCTAAGCTGTCGCACTCAAGTAAATCATTTTGCTCCCGTACGTGCGCCACCGCCCAGCGCCGTCTTGAGGGCCGGTTGCAGTACGGCGACTCACCTCTGGGTCGTGCCGTTCGCCTTGCCCGTTGCAGTAACATCGGAGAATCACCTCTGTATGTCGCGCGACGTCAGGCACCACGATAAGCTGCTGCGGCTCGGCGTCCGCAATGCGTGCCAGATCCATGGAAAGTACCAAGCACATATTGAACTCAGGCGATCAGAACCATGCAGAATTGAGATTCAGTGGTTAAACTGGCGGGGCGCTTTCTGGATGAAACACTCGTGTAATGATGCGCTTTCACCGACACATGCCCTCGAACCTCGATGGATTGTACGGTATAAGCACGCTATACATCGCAAGTGTGAATAGATGTAAACTCGCAGGTAGATGACTGCTCACAATGCGCCCCCCTTGGTGAACCGGTCAGATTACATGTATTACGACGATCATGACGCGGCGACGTTGGATGAAAACTTTCCTGTGTTATCAGTACTGGGAGAACAGTGTGGCTGAAGCGCAAGAAATCTGCAGCAAACGCGTCAGGATCGTCACACACCCGGAATGGGTGGGCATCCCAAATCCACGCACGCAGAGTGAAGCATAGAGGATCACCATGAAGCAAGCGAATCGGAGAATTCTTGTCATCATGGTGAGACCTCTCTAGTGGAGAGTAAAATTTTCTCAGCCTGTTCGAGACGCATCGTGAGAATGAGAAATGAGAACGCAACGGATCTCAATGAGAGAGGTCAAAATCAACGGGATAAACTGGATAAGAAGGAAGCCTTCTTTCATTCTTCATGGGTAGAGAAGGGCCGCCGGCCCACGAGGCCCTTTCGCGCGCACATTTCAGTACTTCGACGCGGACAGGAGCACGAAGCACGTTGGATACCATCCGCACTATCGAAACAAATCGTCGTAATTGGAGTAGATGATAGCAGAGAAGGCATCCACCTCCCGCACGTCCGCGAGGCCCTGGAAAACCATCGGTTAGCGGCCTCTCCATAGCATCACCGAGGGTGCAACGCGGACGTACATCGATGAGTTCGTTGGGCAGCCCCTCTAACGCGAGATGACACCATCGGGCCAGCCCAGGCAGCATCCCCGCCAGCCGCACGCGTGGCTCTTGCGTTAGCCCTAGCGCAGAATTGGGATCCTCCCATCCGCCACTTGGACCACCAAACACGTTCTTCTCGAGCCCCTTGAACAGCACTTCCGTTGCTCTATCTAGGCAGCTCTCGAGTACGAGCTCGAAGGATCCGCATGCGAGGTGCATCCGTGTTTCTGAGAGTAGTGAGAGAAATACTGGCTCGTGTCTTGCCGCTAACTGAGGCGAGAGTCCTCCCTGTGTTAGGACATGCTGGAGAGTCTCCGCTGTTGGAGGTAACAGCGTCGACGTAAAGCTGGGTCAATCAGCTCTATTGACCTTCGGTTTCCATAATACGATGGCACACATACTTTATTCGTCTGTCATTTCCCTCGAATGTGACTTCAAACTCTACGCGTCTCCTTACGTCATCGACAAGACGATGCAAATCGGCTGCTGATAGTTTAGTTTTCAAGGATACGCTGAGCAGAGGAGCCACATCAGTAACGTGTTTGATCGTTAGATAGAGGAACTCACCCCTCGAATACCTCCTCTACAGCTCGCCGTACTCTCTCACCCACGTCTTTCCATCCTACATTGAGAATCCACCAGCTCAGCGTGAGGTATTTGCGCTCTGTCTCCTCAGTGATAGGCTCTACATCTTGTAGATCATCGTCTGGATCTTGACTTTCGAGACTGCCGCTGTTCCACAACAGCGAAGTGATCGAGAGACTATCCTGCAGTCGTTCTCGTTCCTTTTCGTCTCGCGCTTGTCCGAGTACGGACTGAATATACTTCGAGCGTCCTATGATGCCAAGCTGTATATGCGTGAAGAGGGAAAGGAGGGTCATGGAGTAAAGGATCGTCAATGTTCGTGTGAATGCTAGAAATTACGGATTCGACGTTTAGCGAGGTATTCGGAGTGCAGAGCAGCCTGACGACTGACTGAGCATCTTCACTTCCTTCCATAGTTCCGCTTTACTTCTCGTGAAGGACGTCGAAGGCGGAGATGTCCTAGCCGGATTCGCAGACTACGAAGTACGTGAGTCACTTGCGACTATGAAAGCCATTGATACACGCACCATGACATCCCCGTAGCTCACAGCTGAGCTATTTGTGATGAAGGAGTCAGATAATTCTGTCCCTAGATTTGAGCGCGGCGAGCCAGCCTGAGAACGCCCGGGCAGCTCATATCCGCTAGATGACAAACCGTCCGGCGACAGGTGAGGTGGTGGAGTGTGCACCCAGCTCTGCGAAGATGCTGCAAGTTCGGATGAGGAACTGGCATCTTCGGGACCAGAGAACGAGATGACAGACACGGAGCCGTTGTCAGAGCGAGCATCGTTAATGGGATTGGGTTGGATTTCGACACTCGAGGTTAGGCTGGACTCCGACGACGGTTCTGACTCTCTGGGCGCAGCTTGCGCCTTCGATGCTCTTGACTGCGACTGCAGTTCCTGGGTCACGGCCTCTACATCCATGCACTCGAGGATGTGCGATCCCAATGTCGGAAGCAGGGCCATAATTGTATACGAGACATCCTGCTGGTTCTGGTCGAACCTTCTTCGCAGACTGCAGTCCCGTGAGTCACAAACTGAGCCCCAAGCAACGGATAGAAAATAAGCAGCTACGCACTTCTCACGAGACGTTCTCTCCTGCAATACTTTGATTCGGACATCTTGTAGCCGCGCAATTATATACTGTGTAACAAGGTACCCTCCGCCAGCGTAGCTTGCTATTCGTGTTATTGCCGGACGTTTTGCTGCGAAATAATCTGATATTGCATGAAGCATGGCGAAGGAGAGAGGTCAGAAACCATCCTGTCAAGCCGGACGGTGGACGCAGTTTCCCCACTCAAGCAACGCCAAACACGTGCAATTGACGCCTCCCTTCATTTGACCGCGACGACCACCTCGCACTTCAACATCTCACACAAATGGCACGTTCAGGCAAATGGTTGCATCAACCTACCGCTAATTTATGACTTGAATGCAGGGAGGTGGTGGCAGATATCCATATCCAAGAGGAGTGTGGACTCCAGCAGGTGAGCTCAGCGTCCGCTTCCGACATACGCCGGGGACGTTGAACGACGCTCTACAGGCGGCTGGTGGACACGACCAGCAAACTGGAAGACAAACACCGCTGTTGTATTTGCTGGTATCCTTGTGATCACATACGGTGCTTTCAATGTGAGCGCGGAGAATGAGGTGAGTAGCTACAATGATCTCGCACTTCGCCCTCCTGAAGCTGTTGCGATCCCAGTGGAGGCACGTACAGCCAACAAAGGACATACCATCCATGAAGGTGCGAAGTGGCCTTTCCTATCGGCCGAATTTGTATTCATAGGTATTATCCAGTGGTCTAAGGAGTATAGAGAAT
Organism: Phlebia tremellosa; assembly: GCA_011032875.1. Classification (NCBI taxonomy): domain Eukaryota; kingdom Fungi; phylum Basidiomycota; class Agaricomycetes; order Polyporales; family Meruliaceae; genus Phlebia; species Phlebia tremellosa. Next base: position 91,331 of record JAAIFI010000060.1, on the reverse strand, counting down.
CCAAGAAGTCCGAGTGACCATACAGCCACACTTTGATAAATCGACGTCGCGTCCGGACGGAATGTTCAATGCTTCCCATTCAATCTTCATTGGCAAGGTCGCATCAGAACATAGGCTGAGCTAGTAAATATGTAGGCGTTGGGCCGTTCGGACGCTGCTCCGAGGGACATTCTCTGGGTTCAATACGTCGCGATATTGGTATTGTCCGAATTTGCAGCCTTCCTGGTTCATTCCGACATTGTACATCGGTCGGTATGCACGTCCGAACAAGCTGATTCCGGACGATCCTATAGCTCATACGCTATGCCGCATCGCCTAGGTGTATTGGCGGCCATGTGGGACGCGTTAGGAGTGGTAAATCTTCACCAGCGGTCCGTGCAGTACTTCCGCTTTCTGAGGGCGAGACGTCGGATCTGCACTTGCTCAAAGTGTGCGATGTATTCAAAAGTCTTCAGTTGAGACCAATGTGAGCGATGGCAATGGCGCAAGGGTACTCAATGAATTGTGTCATTAGCACAAAAGCCTGTTATTTATTCAGAAGCAGCACAACAAGTACAGGTACAGACTTTGGTATCATGATACAGTAATGCAAGAAAGGAAGAAATCAGCGAGCAATATCCAGGGACCCTACCATCCAGCCCGATGCCGTCTAAGTACCAACTAGATCCACGAGTGCTACACAATCCGCGTCCGCTCAAATCCCGCCCACACCGCGCGACGCTCAACTCTCGGCAACCTTGGCCTTGATGACCTCGACGACACCCGGCTCAGCGAGTGTGCTGAGGTCACCGAGCTGGTCTGCCTCGCCCGCGACGATCTTGCGCATAATGCGGCGCATGATCTTGCCAGAACGCGTCTTGGGCAGGTCGGGCACGATGAAGATCTTCTTCGGCGCAGCGAAGGGACCAATGACCTTGCGAACCTGGAGGACGAGCTCCTTGATGAGCGCTGTCTCGTCGTTCGGGTCGTACTTGAACTCGGGCTTGAGCGTGACGAACGCGTAGACGGCTTGACCAGTGAGCTCGTCTGCGGTACCGACGACGGCGGTCTCCGCAACACCCTTGTGGAGGATGAGGGCAGACTCGATCTCTGCTGTCGAAAGACGATGGCCAGAGACGTTGATGACATCTGTAACAGGGAATGAGCTACGGCCGAAACCATTGATTCAGAAAAGCGTACCATCAACACGGCCCTTAATCCAGATGTACCCGTGCTCATCACGAGCAGCACCGTCACCAGTGTAGAAGACACCAGGATAAGGCTAGAAGGCATATACGGATCAGCATAAGCGCATCAGAAGACCAGCGAAGGAAACACACCTTCATGTAGGTCTCCAAGTATCTGTTGTGATCCTGGTATACCGTGCGAGCGATTGATGGCCATGGGGTTTTGAGCACAAGGACACCCTCAACATTGGGACCCTCGAGTTCCTGCAAGTGACGCGATGTGAGCTAAACGAACATTTGAAAAGCCAAAACTACGAACCTTGCCAGAGACAGGGTCGAGGATGGCGGGCTCAATACCGAAGAACGGCACGGTGGCGGACCCGGGCTTGGTCTCAATCGCACCAGGGAACGGAGTAACGACGATAGAACCAGTCTCGGTCTGCCAGAACGTGTCGACAATGGCGCATTGCCGGCCGCCGACATGGTCGTTGTACCAATGCCAAGCTTCAGGGTTAATGGGTTCACCGACTGATCCGAGCACGCGGAGCGAGCTGAGGTCGTGATCCTTGACATGGTGCTCTCCGAGACGGCGGAGCAGGCGAATTGCGGTCGGTGCGGAGTAGAACTGTGTCAGTTGGTGCTTTTCGACCGTCTGCCAGTAACGCGACGGTGTGGGGTATAGTGGCGTCGACTCGAAAACCATGGTCGAGACACCGTTGAGCAGGGGGCCGTACACGATGTAACTGCACAGTACGCGTGAGCGGGTGTTACTCGGCAGCGAATTGTATACTCACGTGTGGCCTGTAATCCAGCCAATATCGGCCATGCAAGCGAACTTGTCATCGGGGTGGACGTCGAAGACGTACTTCACGGTGAGAGCGGCACATAGGAGGTAACCGCCAGTAGTGTGCACGACACCCTTCGGCTTGCCGGTGGAGCCAGATGTCTGAAAGAGAGGTCAGATGAAGATCTTACAGCACAGTGTGGAACGTTACTGACGTAAAGAATGAAAAGAGGGTCCTCAGCAGACATGACCACAGGTGGGCAATAGTTGGGGACCTTGGCGGTCTCCTCATGCCACCACTTGTCTCTTCCCTCGGTCCATGGGACCTCGTTACCAGTACGCTTCAACACGAGGACGTGTTCGACACCAGGAGCCTGCTTGATAGCGGCATCGGCGATAACTTTCGTGGCGATGGTTCTGCCACCACGCCGACCCTCATCGGAAGTAATGAGGACGCGCGACTTGCAGTCATTCATACGATCCCGGAGAGATTCCGCAGAGAATCCAGCGAAAACGACGGAGTGTACGGCGCCAATACGAGCACAGGCCAAGAAGGCAGCAATTGCCTGCCATGTCATGGGGAGATAGACGGAAACGGTGTCTCCCTTCTTAACGCCGAGATTCGTGAGGACATTGGCGACGCTGCACACTTCGCGCAGAAGCTGTGCGTAGGTGATGTTGCACCCTTCGTTTGGTTCGTCCGCTTCGTAGATGATGGCAGTCTAAATATCAGGCACATAAGTCTTAGTTAGTCGTCATTGATCAAAGTGTGGAATGGCGCAAGATGGTCACCTTATCCGGGTGCTTGAACGCCCACCGGTCAACACAGTTGTATGAAGCGTTGAGACCACCCTCAGGGAACCAGACGATATCGCCAGCCTCGAAAGTGCCGGCTCGTACGGTATGGAAGGGACGATCCCAGTGAAGGGTCTCCCTGGCCATCTGAAAGTACATCAATTGAAATCGAACATCAGTGAGTGATATCAAGAATGACATGAATTGACAACAGACCTTCGCCCACCACTTGTCGGACTCATGGCCAACGGTCTCTTCGTGAGCCTTCCTGTACGCTTGAATGTGCGGACCAATATGAGGGACCTTTGGACCGTTCTTGAGGCGCGGGGCTACAGGGTGAATGAGAGGGTGGTCGTCGGCGCCATTGATCTTAACTTGCGGGTCGGACATGATGGGAGGAAAGAATCTGGTGCGGAGGGTATGGAGAGGGATGAGGACGAGTCACTTGAAGCTGAGGCAAGGACGGACTAATATAAATATTTCTGCCGAATATTCGTTTTAGAGCGATAGATCTGGAGATCAGATGTGCGCTTGGGGGACCCCTCTCGGGAGCCGCCCGCGTGACCCATCCCGCCACGGCTCAGCGAGCGCCCCCTGACCTATCCCATCCCTCTTCTAGCCACAGTCGTGCGGGGAATGCGGGGTAGCATCACCTATGGCTCTGCCAGGTCAGCGCAGAGGACCAAGTATACCGTCCATTACGTGCGCGAGAGGCGAGAAAAGACCCCTTCGGACGACCATGTCCGCATCGCTTCCTAAGCATCTATGCACGACCGATTTTATAGCTTCACTAAAGACCAGAGTTATGCTCTACGTGAGGTAGGAATACCGAAAATCACTGTGCTGTCGTCCGCGTCAATCTAGTGTCTAACTCCAGTCCGATGTTACTCTGCGGCAGAGATGCGGTCCCGGGCATAGAGCGGGAGTCGACTGCAAGGTGACACCACCAAGAATGGCCTGAGAGCGGAGTCTCTCCCAGCACAAATTGCTGCGTGCTCGCAGTCTGAAAGGCGTGGCAGTTCAAACTGTGCAAAAAACATCAGAATCACAAGCATTCCGATCACCGCCAGTCGGACTGAATGGTAGACACGCCCAAGTCACGTCTTCCTCGACCCATGCGCTGAATATCAACGAGCGCATCAGAGCTCAGGGGTTCAAGCAGCGTTTGCACCTTTCTTCAGGCTGAACAAACGACGGCTTCCCTCGAGCTGGCCTAGCAGCAGTACGGCGTGGTGGCAGGATCCGATATTTCGACCGTGCCACCATCACGATGCATTTCCCGAAATGCTGACCGTGCGGGGCCCCGCAATCCTCTAGACTCTGCAAGGCAGTGTGTAGTCTCCCAGACGGGACGCATAATGATCGAGCATGTCACGGCTAGTACTCCTATGGCAAGCGCTATCGGTTCTACCAGGCGTTCGTCGCAGACAAAGGGGCGCATGACCCCAGGTGCCGCAGATTGCCAAGATGTATGATCGCGCCACCGACAAATTCCTCAAATTCGGAGGCCACCAAATTGATTATGCAGGACGCTAGGGGAGAGACTCGCCGGTATGAACTCTCCATGCTAACCCTCCAGAGATAATAACACGCACCATGTGAACGTGGGAAGTGCGACGGCATCTTGACTGCGTGCGGCCAAGGCACTGATTTTCTTAGTGAGCAAAACTCTCGATGTGTGACCTATACATGGCAGCATGAGTGTCTCATACACACGGCGCATCCGGGTACGGTACGAGGTTTCGCTAGCGCAATCACCTCATTTGATGTTCTGCTTTCCATGCGGTTCGCAAGAACAATCTGCATGGTGAGATGTTATGTTATCAACTATCTTCGTGAGATTACAAGACGCACCCGGCTGTCAGGAATCTGACCACCTTCAGAGGTGTGCGCTTCTATTCAGCTGTGAATGACTACTCCACTGAGTGTGCTTGCAATATCGTCAGTCGAGACTGCTTGTAAATAGGCCCACCGAAAGTCCGAATTGTCGGCTATACTCGCACAGAAGCGTCAAGGCATTGAAGCTGCCTCGGAGGCTCCTGAAAGCGAACGCGAAAGGGCGGGTAGCCGAGGAAGCCCAAACCGTTGGGGAGGGAGGAACGCAGTTTGTAAGTAGCACACGATGAGATCGTCGGAGCTCACGGACGTAAGATAAGCAGTTGCTTGCTCACTCTTCGCAGCGGGACAATAATCACATCGGCCAGATAATATATAGCCTTTGCATGACCAACATCCCACAATTTTTCGACGACTAGGCTGCAAGATTTGCGCAGGACGTGTGCGTTGGGACTCGTACGCGTGCAGGATGAAACATCAAATCGGACATCGCGAATTTGTAGTTTCAAGCGCCCGAAGACGATCGAGCGCCACAAACAAGCAGACCCCGAATACTCCGGTAGACCGCTGGAGACCCCAGACCCCTCGTGATGATTACCCGTAGACGCGCGAGGGACGTTGGCTAATTACCGTGGCCGACGACGACAATGCCGACGCGTACAACGCGTTCGACCGCCTCGAAAGCGACAACACCGAAGCAGACACGCGCAAAGAGCTCCAAAGTCTCGTCTTCAAAACCGGCGAAGCGCTCTCAACCGGCGGCACAATCTGACGAGCCTGACGACGAAGTGGTTGAAGAGGACGACGAAGATGACGAAGACGATGCGTACGACGATGACGAACAAGACGACATAGAGTCTATCAACAGTGATAATATGGATGAGGAGGAAGAAGAACACGCTTCGAAAAAGAGGAAGCGTGGTTCTCAATTCCCTCTGAAGAGCAAGAGCTCGCCGAACAAAAAGAGTTCGCCGCGCAAGAAGAGGAAGAAAGCGGACGATGAAGATGAAGAAAGCGAGTTTGAAGTGGAACTCCACGAAGGTCAAGAAATAGTCGGAAAAGTCGTGAAAGCTCCAAAGACCGGCCGAGGTGAGACCTTTGTCTCTATGGTGCGTCGGTTATGTTGAAGGCGGTGTTCCTTTGCAGTACCTCCTGGTCAGATATCGCAGAACACTCTGAATTTCCTATCTCAACTCAAGAAACCGGAATGCAACGATCGCGAATGGTGTGTGACAACATTATCATCTCAGCCCGCTACTTATGACCCACGTTGTCAGGTTCAAATTACACGGTAAATTCCGTTACACATGTCTCAAATGAAGACGAACTCACTCGAATGGCCACAGAACCCATCTACCGAGTGGCAGAAAAAGAATGGAAAGACTTCATTGAATCCTTTACAGACGTCCTTGTCGCTGCAGATCCCCAGATCCCGCACCTTCCGCCAAAGGATGTCACTCATCGGATATACCGTGACGTGAGTGCATATACGCGCGTCGATCTTCAGTCCAGTAAACTAATGACTCTCTTAGGTCAGGTTTAGCAATGATAAGACACCGTACAAGACGGGCTTTTCGGCGAGCTTTACTAGGAGCGGGCGCAAAGGTATATTCGCCGGATGTCAGTTTTTCACGTGAATTTATCAATTGTTGTCAACTGACTGTCGATATTAGATCATGTGTATGTCACCTTCTCTTTTTCTAGCGGTACGCTTACCTCAAAAATTGCCCTGACAATCTTTTCACAGAGCGAGTAAGTCCTGCCTTTTTGGTCACTTTCATTGCGCCTCACGTGGATCTGTATAGTTCGCCCTGGCGGGAGTCTTATCGCGGCAGGCACTTGGTGCCCGGGGAAGAATGAATTGTCGACCATCAGGTCTGCTGTCCTTTACCCCTGATCTGCATGGGAGTATCGCTAATCGCAGATCTCTACCCCTCAGGAACAATTTACTTCGCTCCTCGAACCGGCTCCGGAAGATAATCTCTTCTCCCACCTTTGTGGGTCTCTTTGGAGAGGCGAAACCAGACCCGAACGGCGGTCGGCGGAACATATTTGGCAGGGAGGACGAGCTGAAAGTGGCACCGAAAGGTATTCCTAAGGACCATAAGTGAATAACCAGAGCAAAATATTTGTAGATTCCATCCACTGACAAGTATTTCATTCCCAGGGATATCGATCTGCTGAAATGCCGCTCCCTGGCTGTGATGTACGAGTGAGTTAATACAGATCATACCTTGCGAAACTAGACTAATGGCAGTAGGTTCACGGATCAACAAGTACTGCAGCCTGATTTCAAAGAAGAGCTCGGCCGTATGGTTAGGATCCTCCGGCCTTTTGTTCACTGGTGCGTCTGACTTACGCTTTGTGTCGCTTACATCCGTCTCACCGCATCACAGCCTCAATGACCTCATGACTATACAAGACGCCGATAGCTCGGATGAAGAGGATGATGATGATGGGGACAACACTGCAGATGTCGCTGAACTCTCAGAGGGAGAGGAAGACGTATGAGAATATTCTTGCGTACTATTTCATTCTGTTTATTTTGGCTTGAGGATTATACCGTCTCGTCTGTGTGGATTTACTCAGATTCTTGGTTGCAGTGACGACCTACTGTCAATATTCGTCTGCTCATGCATTCCTGCTCAGGCAGCTTGAGGGGCGGCGCCAGAGCTGTATTCAAGCGCGTGCGTGTAAAGTCGCTGTACCTCCGGCCGCAGAGCTCGGGGCCGCCCTCAGCCAATCAAGCGCGCCGGGGCAACAGCTTGCACTCCAACATGTTCGACTGTCAATCAGACCTGAACTCGCTTGGTTCGATTGGTATTCGAACTGGGGTATTCACTGCGAGAAATGGCCAGGAGTAGCGTGTCGAAATGCCCATCCCGTCAAAAAATGTCAGAAATGTCTGGTTGGGCAGACCCTTCAGCACCAGCTGCAGGGAGCACGGGGTGCGTATTCCTTGACTCTCGTATTCAGCGCATTGATGGCGATTACTACATCCAGTGCGAGTTGCGTTGATTGTCTCGGTTGGACAGGATGATGAACCAATGGGTGCCTTGGCTTTGCTCGACGGATCTGCTGCATGTCCTTCGCTGAGTCCTTGTGTGTGAGCCTGAGAACGGCGTCGACTTTTGATTGCCTGACACCCGTCAACAATTGACATCGAATGCAAGAGGAGACCGGGTACAACGACTGTACTTACGCTGCTCGATGTCGTCCTTGACTTTGCGCTCAGGGATCCGGGGTAGAGTCTCACGCAGCGTACACAGACGTGAATAATGAACAAGCAAAGTCTCTCAGCACAGACAGAGCAGTATATAAGTGCGCCTGTACTTTCCTCATCTCCTCAGTCAGTCCTCACCGGCTCTCCAGTTCTAGCTGAACAACCCTCTCCTTTACAGGCGAATACCCTTAGTCCTACCTTCATCCACCTACCATCCCCTAAATCGTACCGATCATGTCCATCGACTCCGTTGCCACTCACCCAATCCCCTCTCGTCTCACGGATGGCCCCGAGGTGCCATATATTGGCCCTCATTTCGAGGCCTACAAGAAGATGCATGCCGAGACTGTAGGCCCTGCTGCCGACAAGTGGTGGGCGAAGGTATGTCTCCATAAGGATGACTTGTATACATTTTGAGCTGATCTGCCTGTAGATGGCTAGGGAGACCCTCCACTGGGACCGCCCTTTCCAGACTGTCCGGTCCGGCTCGTTCGAGAACGGGGACATTGCATGGTTCCCCGAAGGTGCACTGAACGCCTCGTACAACTGTGTCGACAGGTGGGCTTTCAAGAACCCAAACAAGGTAATGTTCAGCAAACTTAGTAAATGCGCCTGAGCTTACGTACAATAATACAGACCGCCATCATCTACGAAGCGGATGAGCCTGGTGAAGGTGCTGATATCAGCTACGGCGAGCTCCTCCGCGAGGTCTGCCGCGTCGCTAACATCCTCAAGTCATATGGCGTGAAGAAGGGCGACACCGTGACGATCTACATGCCCATGACTTGGCAGGCCGTAGCCGCCTTCCTCGCCTGCGCCCGCATCGGTGCCATCCACTCCGTCGTTTTCGCCGGCTTCTCTTCTGAGTCTCTCCGTGACCGCATCAACGACTGCAAATCGCGAGTAGTCATCACTTCTGACGAGGGTCGCCGTGGAGGCAAGTCCATTGCAATCAAGAAGCTCGCGGATAATGCTATCAAGCACTGCCCTGTCGTCGAGCACGTTCTTGTATTGAAGCGCACTGGCTCTGAGGTCGAGTGGACAGAGGGCAGGGATAAGTGGTGGCACGAGGAGGCCGCTAAGGTCCCTAACTACTGCCCTCCTGAGCTGCTCTCCTCGGAAGACCCTCTCTTCATCCTCTATGTGAGTACCTGCTGCCGTCCATCTCGTGTTCGTTGGTCTTATGGTATTTTCAGACTTCTGGATCTACTGGCAAGCCAAAGGGTATTTTGCACACAATTGGCGGCTTCCTCCTCGGTGCTGCGATGACCGTCAAATACGTCTTCGATGTCCACCCCGAGGACAGATTCGGCTGCATGGCTGACCTCGGCTGGATTACAGGCCACACGTACGTGATAGTGACACTTGCATATATCGTTTACTCATTTTGCTGTAGTTATCTCGTGTACGGCCCTCTCGCAAATGGCATCGCCACCACCGTCTTCGAGTCCACCCCTGTCTACCCCACGCCATCGCGCTTCTGGGAGACGATCGACAAGCACAAGCTCACGCACTTCTACACCGCCCCAACCGCCGTGCGCCTCCTTCGTCGCCTTGGCGAGTCGCACGTCCAAAATGCGGACCTGAGCACGCTCCGCGTCATCGGCAGCGTTGGCGAGCCGATCAACCCAGAGGCCTGGCACTGGTTGAACGACCACGTCGGGCGCAAGCAAGCCGCCATCGTTGATACCTTCTTCCAGACGGAGACTGGATCGATCGTCGTGTCGCCTCTGCCTGGCGCTATCGAGTGCAAGCCTGGATCTGCCACCGTCCCCTTCCTTGGGATTCAAGCTGCTCTTCTTGACCCCGTTACCGGGAAGGTACGCGCCCTATTGCCCCAAAGCATATCGTCCTGTGGCTGACATTGTATCTCTCGACGCAGGAACTCGAGGGTGATAACGTCGAGGGTGTTCTTGTCTTCAAGAACACGTGGCCGTCTATTGCCCGCACTGTCTGGCAAGACCACAACAGGTGGCTGGATGTTTACATGAGGGTATGTGGTCCACTTATACCTTTCCCTTCTGTCTTGACTGAGTATATATTAGCCATACCCCGGCTACTTCTACACTGGAGATGGTGCAATCCGGGACAAGGATGGTTACATCTGGATCAAGGGCCGTGTAGACGGTAAGCTTTTCGCGAACGATTTTGTATACCAAGCTCAATTCGTGCACAAAAGATGTCATCAACGTGTCCGGCCATCGTCTGTCCACAGCAGAGATTGAGTCCGCACTCATCTTATACGAGGGTGTCGCCGAAGCTGCCGTCATTGGTGCCAACGACGAACTAACTGGTCAAGCCGTGCACGCCTTCGTCACTTTGAAACCGTCAGTCTACATTCATCATCGATAAAACTTCTATTTTCTGATCAGTCACTGCAGTGAGTTGAAGCACGACCCCTCGAACGAGGCTGGTCTTCTGAAGGAACTTGTCCTCCAAGTCCGCAAGGTCATCGGGCCATTCGCTGCACCGAAGAAGATATACATCGTATCCGATCTTCCCAAGACACGCTCCGGGAAGATCATGCGCCGCATCATGCGCAAGATCATCGCTGGCGAGGGTGACCAGCTGGGCGACTTGTCGACCCTCGCTGAGCCAGCTGTCGTGGACGTTATCAAGGCCAAGGTCGCAAGCTCTTAAGAATACAGTTCAACTTGAGGTTCGGATTCGTCTGTTTGATATCCTCCAATAGATTGTAAGGGTCATAGTAATTCAGTTTTGCATGTAATACTATCATAGTCTAGAAAATGCATTCTCCTTTCTCACATCCAAATCGCCTGCGAGCGAAGTTGAACAAGGTGTTCAGCCACTTATCCCGCTCCTCTCAGGCATCGTTGCCCTACCCCAACGCATGCCGATGTCTACATCCATTTCTATCAGTTTCGTCGTCGTGTCTTTGAGGTCCTTGTTGAACTCAATCCTCCCTGGTTCAAATGCGACTGTGATGCTCGAACCGCCAAACTCGAAGAACCCCACCTCCTCGCCCTTCTCAATAGTCGACCCGGGCTTTCTTGCTTTCTCGGAGAGTTTGACGCTGCCTACATCGGATGCGCCAATGGCCACAAAGAGCACGTCGCAGAACTGCTGTGGAAAGACAGAATGCGGACCGTGCGTTCGCAGCCAGAACGTCGATGTCCGAGCGTACTGTTATGGAATCAACCTGGATATATCCACGTCATAAATTGCTTGGAAGTCGTGATGCTCTCGAACCATCTCGACATACCGCATAGCAGTTGCCATCGATTTATTACCACCATTTCACTATACCAGAGACGGGCGAGTGATAGCGATGGTAATCTTGGGGACTGAGACGGAACGAAGCTACAGCCCCATTTGCCCAGGTCTGCGCTGCGACTTTATCGGTGATCAGCTGCCCTATGGAGAAATCTCGACCCTGACATGACGATTAGCTCAGATGCTCTGACGAGAAGGTTGTGATGCTACCTTGATCCATACTTTGTGCGTCTCGGCGACTGTATCAAAAACCACGACCCGGCAGTCTGCTACAACGACGGCAACAGTAAAATCCTGAGGGTAATAGATTGGTCTCGCGTTAGGCTTGCTGGATATAAGCTGAGTACGGCGGATACACGAACAAGGAACCTCTGAGAGCGTACTGGTGACCAATGAAGAATTCCTGGAAACTCTACATCAACGTCAATTCGAGAACAAAGGGCATGGACGCGTATTTGCTACGAACCGAGTACGCACTGATGTCTGATGGTTCGAATTAGTCCATATCTATGCCATAAAAGTCTACGAAAGCTCGAATCTTCTGTACTGAGCGATGGTCCGACTGTGACACGTGCATATGCCAGTATGAGACGAGTATAGAGGTGAATCGTAGGTCATATATACTTCTTGGTTACCTTCTTGATTAGCATGTTCATGCAAGTAATGACCGGAATAGTCTGGTCCTGTCTGTGGCTGGATTGAGGAGCAATAGTAGCTTGACTTTCTCCATAAGAGGTTGTCGCTCGCGGATGAGTTCGCCGGTCTTCCGGTTTTGGGTAAGCCATCCTACTTGACGATGTTGGGTCTTAATATAGCATTAATATGAGGAGATATGAGTCACGCGTTTTTATCATACCAGTTTGCAGAATTCTAGACCATAAGTCACGGAGTGAACGTAGTTTATGCTTCGATATTCGTTCTATGGCAAGGAGGGTAGGCTAGCTGAGAGACAACGAACACCGTGGTTTGAAGGAGAAACAAGGTAGAAAGGGACATTTATATTGCAAACTTTTCAAAGACAGGTGCTCAAGTGGGGAGGTTGCCACAGGAATCCAGGATGACGCAGATATTCGAATATTGCTAGGGTTAGGTGCATGACCCGTATTTGCGCTTGTTAGGATCCCACGCCATCTTCCTGCCTGTTTGGCCACCACGTCAAGCGCTCAATCTTGGTGCAGCATTCGACGACGCAGTCTCGCGACTATGACACAGGGCGAGCCTTGATGATATCCGCGGCTAAACGTATGTTAGAAAAGAACGCAAACATCGAGGAAGCCGCACCTTGCTCGGCGATGGCGTAAGCAGAAGCTGGGCAAAATCTTTCAGATTTATGCCCCAATGATGGTAGCAGGTCATACTTAGCGTGTGGGCTGAATGAAGTAGCGGCAATATAGAGAGGTCCACAATACGCAAATTTGTCGTTCCATAAACCTGTGACGGTAAGTACGACCTGATGTAGAGCGAGCGTATTGAAGCAAACTAACCTTCAAATCGGTATCAACGACACCGTTCTTCTCTCTCGGCAACATAGAACATGTGGCTGCAGTATCTAGAAGAATAGAAAGCCAGTTAAAAATATTTTTATGTTGATAAGAAGCTCACGCCAAGTGGTGGTCAAGGTCTGTTTGACCCACTCTGAAGACAGAACGGTGAGCTGAAGATCATCGTGCCAGATATAACAAATGGGCACCTCGGAGCTCCGCATCTGTCTGGCATTCAGCACCCGGGTTTTGTTCTTTGACTGTGGCAAATTCAGCAGTGTAGACGTCGTGCAGAAATGTTTCACGCACCAATTATACCATTCAAAGGCGGGTACGTCACAAGCTTCCGCACATATTTTGCTATCTCCACACAAACCTGCAGATCTGAATGATGTTGACGCCGCCTGAGACAGTCGATAAACCTTCTCACTCACCTACATCTTGATCAAGGTAGCGTGGCTCAATCTCAGGCTCCTGAGCCGGATCGTTTGACTTGACGTGCTGTGATACGAAAACGGTGAGACTCAATGCGAAGATTCGTGGCTTGATACGTACGCTATAACCTCTCGAAAAAGTGTTGTTCCATCCGAAGTCAACGGTGATATACTTCTTCCCATCGACTGGTGGCTCTTCAAATACGGAATAGGCGTCAGAGAATACCACACCAGATGAATTTCAGCTTACTCGGACGACTGAGGTGGCCTGGAAATCCTATGAGTTCACAGTTAGGGATATCGGAGCTCCCTGGATCCATACGGCGCAGTTGCGTTTCGTATTGCTCAAGCAGGCCTGGGAGCAAGGACGTTGGATCCATGGCGTCAATCGCGGCCTTCGCATCTTGATAGATACGTTCGGCATCCTGAGAGATTCGGTGAAGTGGAAAGAAAGCCATGTTGCCTACGCCCAAGGTAAACAAGCCTTGCCCACTTTCACTGTGATGTGAGGTTCTGTTTGAATGAAGGATGGCGCTCATGAGAAGCAATCTGACTGACTATAACTCCAATTGTTCAGCAAATCTTGCAGGAGTTCGCAGCTCATCGAAAGTGAGGAAGTCGACCTCTTCTTTGAGCTCTGGATAGATGTGTTGTAAGTTCAATGCCAGAGAGAATTCCAAGCTGATATATACCCCAGCTGATACCGCACATAATGTGCTCCTGCATATTCTCACCCACTCCAGGGAGATCTACATTCACCGGTACCCCAATGTCCTCTAATATGCATCTCTTCCCTATTCCGGAGAGTTCAAGAAGCTTAGGGGAACCTAGCGCACTACAGCACAGTCACATGAGCACCATTAGACGAACATGAACCGATCGTTGAACGTAGACATACCCACAAGAGAGTATCACTTCTAACTTGGCATGCGTGCTGTAAGCGGTGTGGTTATATACGAATTCGACTCCTGTAGCTTTGACATCATCATGTTGAGCCTCTATAAGGACTCTATTGGCACGAGCTCCCGTTAGGACTGTAAGATTCGGACGATGGACATTCGGGAGGTAAAAGGCCTGTGTAATATTGCAATCAGTGACATGCAGGCCATCTTGCTTCAGACTGACCGTTGTCGCGTAGCTCCGAGTATGAGTCTTTGGATCGTGTGTATTGGGTGCCCAAAACACGCCGTCCGGCTATATAACCAGAGCATGAGTACAGTATACGTATGGTGCACGCTGTGACGCACATCTCCTTCGTGCTAGATGGCATCACAATGTCAGCGGAACATAGTACTTGCTATAAATTCAAGCTCACTCACAGGACGCGAAGCCACAGGTAAGCCGGCGTTCAACATAGTCTATCAATCTCGTTAATCAGTACCGGTGCATGATAGTGAGACTTTGACGCATACCTTATGAAGATAGATATCTGCTTCGCTGATGTTACACGGATATGAGATGGGCAATGGACCTGTGACGCATAACAATTTAGCTGCAACGCCAAGATATTAAACCCGCGTACCGTCCCTTCCGATCTCCGTAATATCAGGCAGATCGCACATGCTCTTGATGCTATCTGGAGGGTCCACATATCTGGCGGATGTCAACGAAAAGCCGAAAGACTTGCGAAAACTATCTAACCCTTCGGTACGGGCGAGATACTTCTGGTAATTCTTCCAATCCCAGCCTGGGTTTCCCAATTGTTCGATATCTTGGAACCTGGTGAAGGATGAAAGTCACTCGTTGACAGGATTACGCACCATCTATCTCATCTTTGGGAGGTTTGTTCCACAGCATGAAGTTGATGGCTGACGAACCACCAAGCCCACGACCTCTGTCATGCCAATTTAAGCTGCACTAAACAGAGTGACTCGCATCATCAATGTCGAATCACTTACCGGCCCCATGCCATAGGCCTATTATGCAAGTGTTTCTGCTCCACCTGCAGCACCCAACAGACTTCAAAACTAAGTTAGATCCGCTTTAAAATGTCACTGACTGTCATATGACCCCAATCGTATAGCTTGTTGCCGAGCTGACTTCCAAAAGTACCCGGTCGCACTGAGTGAAGATCAGTTAGATATTTTTCCCCGCACCCGGTCTATCTTTACATAGATTAGGGTCATCTAAGTTCGCATCTCCGGCTTCCAAGACACAGACAGTCCTGTCGGGGTCTTCGCTGAGACGTGCAGCGAGACAAAGGCCAGCCGAACCGCCCCCTACATTCAAGTATGTTCAGCACTGCGACACAGGACGGACGAAAACGTAGGCTTACCGATTATAACGTAATCAAAAGCCTTCGAGGCGACGTCTTCCAAACGTGCGGTCATGAAACGGAGCCTAACAAGAGCCTAAAAGCTCGAACAATGTGTTGGAATGAGCGAATCGCCAGGGTGTCCGGTTTATATACTGTTTCCTTTGACGAGACCGCCGATATCCATGCACCGTTATCTGCATCATAACTCATCAGAGGTCAGCGATACGAGCCGTGCGAACGAGGACTTATCTCTACAAAGAGTTTGACGTGATGAATTCTGAGTTCAGCATTCAATGGTCTGGTTCTATCGTGTTGGCATCTGTAGCGTCATATTTCGTGAGACGGATTGTGGTCGGGATCTCATGCACTATCAAGTGGTTCTCTCGTTTGGTCGATGGAGGCGCCGACTCAGAGTGAAACCAAGAAACTGTGATGGTCGGCCTGAGGTGGAAATTAGGACATCATTTACATTGGCTCGCCATCGGGGCCGCGTGGGGCATTGGTCGCCAATACACAATGAAATCGGTTGCCTTATAGAAAGACGCATGAGCTCACATGTGAGACGCATCCAGCGGGGAGATATTACATGCGAGACTGCAGCCGCACGAAAGACAATGAGTTACATTACATGGAACCATGTCAGAGGGTTCCTCTTACCCTAATCAAACTTAGTACGAACACAAAACCCCGATCCGATTCTGTAGAAGTTGAAACAAGACGCTCAGTAGTAGAAATCATCGAAGATAATCAGACTTGCCTAATGCGAGCTCTACAGAAGTGATATCAGTTCCAGACGGTTTGCAATGGTCAGCTGCTCTCCAAAGCATCAACAAGGTCACTGAGCGCGGAGTTTACGCTAGATGGACGCCAAAACAAGGGTGCGTTGAGACGTAGATTCTCATCCGTCACCTCAGAAGAGCGAATGTGCTGGAAGAGATGGTCACGCGCCTCCCCAGAAAAATGCCAACCTGTATCAAGCAGATCAAGGTCCTGTTCTCATACGATACGGACTTATCTGACGTGACCCTCCCACGATGTATATCGGAAAGACCCCACGCCATGAAGTGTCCATTGAGGCCTTCATATTCTAATGTGGTGTATTCGAGTCTATGCCTGATATAGAGTATATGCTTAGTTTATCAATAATAATAATATGGCCAATCAGCAAAGTCGGTGGAAGGTTGCATGGCACCCTGTACTGCACTCTTGTTGAGCTTGGATCCAATAAAGGTGGGCCGTGGTAGGACCCAAAGAGGCGAAAATTATTCCAATGTGGCCGACGACGCGAGGTCTTCCATTGTCTTGCTCCACTCGATGACCTTGGGATGGGCCATGACCTGAATCGTCGAATCAATACGTAATAACCGAGGGCCAACAGCTCTGAGAGCAGAAATACCTTCTTCGCGTCAAAACGAAGCACTTGAAGGCTCTCCATGGACGCTGCTCTCGACAGTGCGACGTAACTTTGCCCTGACAAATATGTCGGTTAATATCGTTAAATGCATGCAAGCGCAGAGGGAGACACCTTTCTCGAACACCTTCCCAAGGTCGATCTTCACGCGTTGGATAGTCTGTCCCTGGCTCTTGTGGATCGACATGGCCCACGCAAGGACTAACGGAATCTGCACACGCCGCGCCAACAGCTTGCCTTCGTTGTCTTCCGACCGGAATTCGTCTCGCACCACCAGCACGATCTCTTTGCCTTGTGGCGTCTGGAATTCCACGAGCGGATACAGTTCGTCGTCTTTAGCCTTTCCTTTACCTTTACTTGTACCTTTCTTCTGGATCGGTGTGCCGCCGGAGTTCTCTTTCTCTTCCCCAGTAGGAGGCACGTATGATATGGGTGTTCGTCCGTCTGGTCCGACCTGGATATGCCTGACGGTAGCGTTGTGCTTCCCAGAAGCGTCTTGAGAGTTTGATTTGGGCTTGGAGCTGGCAGGTGTTCCTTCTCTCTTCGCGTCCGCGTCCGCGTCCACAGGAAGACTGACACTACCGATGCACGCAGCGTGACTAAAAAATCCCAGAATCTTGCCGACACTGCCGTTCACCAAACTTTCGTCCACGTTCTTGACAAGCATCACCTGTGCATCGGTCTTCAGCTCTAGAAGGCGCTGCGCGACCATGTTGTCTAAGAGCTTGGCGCGTTTCTCTGCTGGAGCTGCACCTGAGTCACGCGCCTCGTACTTGATAGAGGGACCGGGGAGTGCAATGAGACGAGAAGCGTTCGCGCGATCGACTTCAGTTCGAAGCGGGAACAGTTCAGTAGGCAAGATACCGTCATGAAAAGTCAGTGGCCGTGACAAACTAATGAACGTCTTCTTGGCGTCAGGGGAGATTTCTCCTCGACGCATCTCGTTTAGAAGATCGACAAATCCTGACAGATAACAGAAATCTCAGGGCGCGAACTGAACAAGGGGAGAAGGAAACATACGACTGTCCTTCTGGCGATACACCTGCTTGAGCGTGACGACGTTTTGGATGCATGTCTTCCACGCCTCGCTCTGGAAGGCAAAGAACGGCTGTTCCTTGCCTTTGGTCACGGGTGGCAATTGAAAGAAATCGCCTGTCACGATAAGCTATAACATGGAGTTGTAGTCAAGCTTTTGTAAACAAATGACACTAACATACCTGTATACCTCCAAACGGAATATCCATCTTCTTACGTAACCTGCAGGCTAGCTTGGCCAATGTGTCGAACAAGTGGCCGTCAACCATAGACACTGTTTATCGTCAGTCCAAGTTAAGTCAACTCGCAGGAGCGGTAAACAACTAAATGCATACCTTCGTCGATGATGAGCACCTTCGTTGCCTTCCATCGCTGATGCGCAGGTCTGCACGTCTTCACGTAGCTGATGAGCTTCTCTATGTCGTGCATTCCTGGAGTGATAGCACCCCAAGCATGTATAGTTGTGCCTATAAGACGTATAAACAAGCCAACTCCTGCATTACGACGCAACAAACGCACCGCCTATGTTCGAAGCCGCCATCCCTGTACTGGCCGTGATGGACACTGAGTCTGGTTTCTTCGCGTACTTCTTTCGGAGAGCAGATATAATCGCTCTGAGTAGCAGTGACTTGCCCGTGCCTAGAGATACGTCAGACTCATCTGCAGCAGTGCTGGCGCCACAGCGTCAGCATGCTAATTTAGATAGCGCGCACCTGCCGAGCCTGTGAAGAAAACGTTCTTCTCCCCCTCCACCACCATCCGCAACACCCCCATCTGCTCCTCATTCAGCAAAACGTGCTCGTACGTCTTCTCCCCATCCTGCGACAGGCTCGAGGTCGTGACCTTCGGTGCGAAGAACGCGTCGAGTGTCTTTCGGGGCTGTTTCGCAGGCTTCGTCTTCGCATCCTCGATATCGCCGGTAGACTTGCGCTTCCTGCCAGCACCAGTAGATGCGCCGGCAACGTTCTGGTTCCTTGCCATGTCGATGGCGATGGACGGGGTGAGGGGGAATGTGGAAAGGCCGTCGTCTGTGAAGACCACTCACAGTCGCGTCCTTTGCCGGGCCACGTGTTATGTTGGAATTAGAAGCGTGACCGCGCAGGCGCCCAAGCTCCTTGCTCTCGAACTTTAACTTCCCGCTGATTGGTGACTGAACTAGCTTTTCTCTCAAATGACGCCAATAAGTGGATGGACGCAAAGGCGAACTCATAATAGTTGAGCTATAGCGATATAAGCGGAACGATCACCGTCATCTTGCTCATTCATCATGGGATCGCCGACGTCCGCAGCTGTATGGGCAATGCAAGATTGTCGGACAACCCTTCCCTACCACCTCCACAATCAACATCATGCTCACGGCGTAGACGAATATAAAAGAGCGACGCAAGTGTTATGAGATTATACCAGCTCTTGTTTACAAGCGTGTACTGAAGCTCGTGCCAACTACTTACCGTAAGTGATCCTACATCTTCCTAGCAGGCCCTAAATAATCTATTGTTCAGGGTAATTCACGCCTGTTATTATGACCACAAAATAACGTAGGTCTAGCCGCAAAGCGTACTTGGGAGGCTATCTAGCGCACTGACACTCGTTGGACAGCAGGCAGCAGCGGCTGCTCAACACGAACACTTTGCGCTCGATGAACGATGGCCTTACGAGACGCGCCCTAGTCGTCGTTACCGAGGCAGAGGATGCCATGAGACAACCTCAAAAGACGCGCTGTGGCAAGCACTGTGTCATTCGTCGGCGCAGGCAGCGTCAGGTTCGGAACAAGAAGCATTAGTTAACATGCGAGCGTACCAATCGAACTTGCAACCGTCGTGGCACATACGGACAGTCGCGGTTTAGAGGGTGCCCATCCGCTTCGCGGCATGTAGGTACGATTCGTCGTTCACCGGACTCGTACGAACCCGTAGAAATGCTGACATATATCATAATCGAAGGTAATGCCAGTGCACGTGAATATGACCTGTGAACTGTTCAAGGAACTTCGAATATAATTTTGCTTCTTTGCAAGCCTGTGGTGCACAGCGGTACGTCCTCTAATCAATCGGACATCTACACCGCATAAACATACGAGGAGCGGTGTATGTACAGGATTATTGATATGGGCACTAGGTGATGCAGGTTAAGGATCAAAGTCATGCACAGCCCGCAGCGAGGCAAGGAAGCGCGGTCATATAATACACGACTGTTTCACGATCTCGCATCCAGTCCTCGTTCTCTTGCGCGCCCACCCTAGTTTGATCTCTCCGCAATCCACTTTGATGACCGAGGCTCTCTGCGCCGTGGACGACCCATCGGTACGTCTTCCTCAATGACTTCATTCTTCGTTCTTCGTTCATTGAAGCCCCTATTCTGAATTGTGATGTAGGATTCGACCGTAGAGCTTGATATATGCGAAGAATGGTACTATTGGAGTGGCTATCCATGTGATCCACACTACGTCGGACGGAGACCCGCACTGACCGATGGACCAAATTTTTACACCGACGCCGCCTTCCCCACGCTCAAACCCGACATTGACGTATTTGGGGTTCCCCCTCGCTCACGAAAGCAGCGTGGGTGGTATCAAGTCGCGATTCCATTTCTCGGCCGGCCCAATGATGCGGAACGACTCGGTCAGAACTTGGTCCACTCTCGGCGAGCCCCAGCCATGCCTTCAGACATCCCGCCTGAGCTCTTCGACAGCATACTCTGGCACATGGCGCAGCAGATGTTCGAGCTGCGGAAAATGTGGGGCGGAGAAATAGACAAGCGCGGGCTTGTAAGATGCGCATTGGTATGTTTTTACTGGGCTGTGAAATGCCAGCCGGCCATCTTCGAGAAACTGGGCCTGGACTCGCGCGAACATGCGCTGCAGCTTTTGGACTTCATGCGGGATCCCGAGAGCCTCGTCGCCTATTCGGTCCAGGAGGTCATGGTTCCTGTGGCGCAGGCGGTGTCGAATACTGTGCCGTGGCTTCACCTTATGTCCCTCATTATCGACCGTGCGCACCAAGAGCTACAAACGTACACGGTCTCGCTGAAAGGCCCACTCGCGGCCGGCCAGAGGATGCGTTCGCTCCATCACCGACTTCCGAGATCGTTGCCCGGCCATTTCTCGCGTCACATCCAGTTCCTCTCGTTGGCAGACATTCATTTTGAGAAACTGGCCGACCTCATGCATCTGGTGTGGGAGATGCCCGATCTCTACGAGCTCAATTGTGAGCGGGTGACGTGGGGGTCGTTGCCCACGGCACTGCCTGCGAGGAAGCCTAAACCCAATGGTAAGTCTGAGAACACCAGAAAATCCATGAATATAAAGATGCGGCTGTGTGGCCCTTGCGTGGTGGCAGCTTTGTTTTGGCTGTCTACGTCCTTGCGACGTCGGGGTGAAGCCTTTCTCTCCCGAGACGACTTCACTCGTGTATTGTCTTTCGCTCGGGCCTTAGAGAACAGAGCCTCGACTTGTGTAAAGGCACACATTTGGGATGGCTTTTATTGTGAGTGTCAATATATATGTAAGACTGTAGCCACCTGATTAAACCCTCTCGGATTGGAAGTCGATCTAGGGCAGAACCGACGTGTCTGGTTGTGCGATTATAGTCGGCAAACCTCTTGGTCAAGCTCACCGGAGTGGTGTATAGACGCGCTCGCCTTGGATAACCGAAATCCCCTGGACCCAGATACGACTGCGCAATCAGAGCTAGACAGGATCGTTGTGAACGAAATCATATCATCTTTCCCTGCATTGGAGATGCTGATAGTCGGACTTGATTCGAGGGAGAGCATGCTTCGCTTCGAGAAAGAGGTCATCATGTCGCATCTGCCACACTTGTCGGACAACGGCGTATTGCGGTACGCTCTCTGGGACCCCACCGAACGTGATCAGTTTAGGGACACAGGAACGTGGCTTCGAGCCTCCCCATATTCAACCCATACAGAATGTGCGTCCTCGTATCTTATGCATTGTGTGGCTGCTGATTGTTTCTGGTATAGCTTCTAGGTGTGAGGAAGACGAGTTGAACACAGTCTACGACCAGGCGTAAAAACCGACACCACACTTCTTTTCGACCTCGTTAAGGCTCTCCCGAGTTCCCTGTTCGCCTATGTACAATCACATACTTTGTCGTTGCACCTATCTACGCGCAAACCCCATGTTCCATCATCTTAATGACTATCTTCACAATCATGCGCAGAATCACCTGCTCCCATATCCTCGCTGTACGCTCACCATTTCAAAGCCTGCTCTTACAACACACTGAAGGTCAAGCTCTAAGCTCTAAGCTTCAAGTTCAGTGTCGTCGTCTATCACATGCCGGTGAGGGTAATGTCACAGAGGGTATCGTTGCCTGTGCATCCTTTCACAGGATGTCCCGGCACTAGAGACGGCGACTACCCCTGGACCGCATCCGGGCTCCACAGGAGCACTGGTCGGTAGACATTCGCCGTAGTCTTGCCACGCGCTGAAACTGTATGCGAAGACGTATGTCCACAATATCAAGCGGACCGCGGAACGCAGCACGAACGAACTCAAAGCGACGGTTCGACTCAGAATTCGAATGCGAATTCGAAGAGCTTCACCAGCGCCTGCGAGTCGAATCCCTGTCCTGCTTGCCATGAGCCTCAGTCGAGCTCTCATCCAAGCAGCAGAACCACAGGTCCCATGGGTTATCAAGTACAGCGCCTGTATGCGCAGAGCGGTACATACACAGGGCTGGTGGTAAGGACACCTGGGATGCATATTAGGGTTCAATGTATCGCACTGCCGCGAAGAAGCTACGACACGCGTTAATGACACTGGACTCACCGCCATCCCAAGCCCTCTCTCCTGTAACTCATACTGCCATTTCCCATACAGCATTTTAACGTCCGAGGATTCTGCGTAATGAATCACGCATCGGTATACCTTCTGCGGTACTGCTGCGCTCCGTTATCTGACATTTCCGTATACCTGAAGGGTTCGGTCGTAGAACTCGAGATGCCTGAAGAATGGTACTGGTGGAGTGAGAATCGGGGCAATCCAGCGTTGATTATACGCCGAGTGCGCTGCCAGTGTCGCACGTTCCAAGAATCACCGGTAAAAGGCATCTGTCTGTCGTATTCGACATACCAAAGCCTTGTAGAAGACCCCGATCTGCTGTCTGCCAGTCTAGTCTCGCACAGTGATGAGGTCGCCTCAACACGAGCAAGCTGCTAGTTCACTTGTCGAGAGATGACGCAGTCCCCGGTGTCGAAAAAAGCAGGTTGCGCTGTTTCGATCGTCGTGACGATATCGTGCAAGTTCTAGTCGGTGTAGAGTCGGTTACACGTACGACCGCAGTAGCTATAGGACCATCCTGAGAAATCCGTGGGGATAGAGCGTTATCAATGTCAGCAGAGACGGTGGTAGCAAGGAAGTTATATGTGAAAACACACGGAGTGAGACCGCAGAGAATCTAATGCGACGAAACCAAACCAAAGCAGGTGGTCGTGTCGTCGTCCGCGCGCAACTTGTTGATGAGCGCCTCCGACGATCCCGCCCTCTTGCCATTAATATTCAGATTCCCGACACGGCCCAGTTTAGGAAGGTGATCAGATCGTGGCATTGATGCGCCTCCAGAGTCCCGATCATTGGCACAAGCGACCTCAGGAAATTGAACTTGACTAGTAACTACGACATCTTTCGCTGGCTTTCATTGCTCCGCCCGGTTTCAACTCAAGCTCGTCTACTTGATCTGTCTAATTCTTCTGGATGTTCGTATGATGGACGCGGTCGGCGACTGCCGCCATGGTTTTTTTTTGACAGCGCAGACTCGGATTTTCGTGGGATCTAGGACCACCGACCGCACGGTACGTGGCCCGCATGCTGCTAGTGCTGACTCGTCGTTGACTAAACTACCTAGATGGAGAGGGGTGTCCTTGGGTGCGGTAAGCGCAGTGCACAGTGCATCATGTGTCAATGGCTGTACAGGGTCCATGGAACATCGCTTGGCTTCGCGCACGGGGAGATGGGAACGTTGAACGGTGCGTTCTTTACGCTCAGTCTGATAGGTTCGTACTAATATTAACGCTTTCTATTTCTTTCGTATTCGTGCTTCTCCCTTATCACTGCATCCTGGCTATAAAGACCGCGAGCTGCGCCAACAGCAGTGTCTGCGAAGCACCACAGGACCCGTCCGTTATCATACTGCCTACAAGGCATAGGCATACGAAGGGCAGTGCACGGATATGAATACCGATAAGGACTCATGGTGATGCATCATAGGGTTTAACGTATTGCACAGCCTGCAACGAGGCAAGGCAGCGTGTTCGTATAACATCAAGCTCGCTGCTATGTCGGCCTCCCACTCTTCCTCTCTCCTGCAGCCATCATACGACCATTCCCTTCAACTGTCTTTTGGACATTTTGCGCGATGGATGACTCGCTGGTACGCCCTCCACAATAACTTTGCACTCTATGCTATCTGATACATTATATTTTCGTGAAGAGCTCGGTAGTAGAGCTTGAAATAAACGAGCACTGGTACTGGTGGAGTGGTTACCCGCGCAATCCAGATTATAAGTATTCGTGGGACAAGGTGCTCGCCAAGACCGACGGTCCAGGATTCTACACCGAAACCGCCTTCCCCTCGCTCAAACCCGACATCGACATATTCGGGGTTCCGCGTCGCTCACGAAAGCAACGTGGCTGGCATCAAGTCGCGGTTCCATCCTTCGGTCGGCCCAGGGAACGTGTCGGAGAGAGGGCTCACTTTCGACCTCCTGCCAAGCCGTCAGATATCCCGCCTGAGCTGTTCGATGGCATACTGGAGCATCTGACTTCGTGGGACCTTAGAGATCGACATGACCTCGTGAGATGCGCGTCGGTATGCCATTATTGGAACATGAAATGCCAAAGTAGTCTATTTTACAAGTCTAGGCTGCGATCGCGAGAGGATGCACTTCAACTCTTGGAGTTCATGAGGACCCCGACGAGCGCCGTCTCCTCTCTCGTCCAGAGCATAGCTATTCCAGAGGCGCAGGCGTTGTCGGGCACACCATGGCTCCACCTCGTCTCCGTCATCGGCGATCTGGCACACAAGAAGCTGGAGAAGTACTGGGTCGAGCTAAAAGGCCCGCTCCCGGCTGGACAGAGGATGCGCTCGATCCACCACCAACTGCCGCGATCGTTGCCCGGTCATTTCTCACGTCACATCGAGGAGCTTACATTGAGAGACGTCCATTTCAAGAAGCTGGATGACCTCATGCATCTCGTCGGGGAGATGCCTTACCTGAGAGACCTGAATTGTGAGCGGGTGACGTGGGGATCATTGCCCACGGCGCTTCCAAGGAGGAGGTCCAGAAACGAATCGCAGGATTGGCAACTTATTACTATGTCGAAGTGGGGTCCCCGCCCAGCCGAAGCCTCTGTCTGGTTGGCCGCATCTATGCGGCAGCGAGATCGAGCCTTCTTTTCCCTGGACGATCTCACCCACGTAGCGTCACTTGTTCGAGTACTGGAGAACGGAGCATCCACTACGGTAGAGACAAGCATTTACGACGATTTGTTTGGTGAGTACTACACTGTTTACTGTCACACTCTAATCGCAACGTATCGGGCCAGCTCTTGAGCGAGGGCGCTGCCCACAACTACGCTTCCACGATACACAGCGTGACTCCTCGTCACCTTCACCGGAGTGGCGCATAGACTCGATCGTTTTGGACATCCGGAAGCCTGAGGGTCCAGATATGGCGGCAGAATCTGAGCTCGACTGGACCGTTGTAGGCAGAGCTTTGTCTTCTTTTTCGGCGTTGAAGAGAATGATAGTCGGGTTCGACTCCAGGGAGGACATGCTCCGATTCGAGGAAGAGGTGGCACAAGTGCACCTGCGGCGCCTGTCAAGCAGTGGCATGTTGAGGTACGCTCTCTGGGATCCCACCGGACTTAATCAATATGGCGGCAAAGGAACCTGGCTTCGAGCCTCTCCGCATTCTGATGATACAGGATGTACGTCCGTTTTCTTCTTTGTAGCATTTGGTGGCTGATAGTTCTTGTATAGTTTCCGGATGTCACGAGAAGGATCTGTACGAGGTCTACGACGAACAGGACGAACATATAGACAAAGACTCATAGTGGACAGGCTCTCAATACATCCCCTCCACACCCCACCCCATATTCCCAAACTACCATCCCACAGCTCTGGTGAAAAATATGTTATCATTCCTCCATTAGCCCTTCGTCTCGCCACGTCAACCCCCTCGCCGTCACGCCAACACGCGTATCTTCTATATCTGCCTATCAAGCAGTGTCATCAGTCTTCGAGATACCACAGGCCGAGGTCCGCGTTGTGGACTGCGAGTTGGGATGGTGTCTCAGACGTGCGCGACGGTCCACTCCTGCGGTATTTCTTATAGACCGGGTGCACTCCCACACGACACGCCGACCAGCACATCAATCATCTCCGCCCCCCAGTGTTCACCGGTCTCATTCCAATCCAGATGTCAATTGACGGTCGACCCGTCGATCCTCGACGAATCGCTCCCAACGTCTCCCGTTCTCTCAGTTCCGAATCACATCTTCCTCTTATGTGACACGCTTGAATCAGGACCATCGTCTATGGCAGGAGCATAGACCCCGAGACAATGATCGTAGCTTAACTAAGAATTTCATACGTACGAAGACCCGATGAGACGTTCAGACACTTAAATCTGCGTAGCACAAATTTGCCTTGGTTTACATGTTGTTCGTTCTATAGACATTTTGATTTGACTGTGGTTATGCGACTATTACACTGTACCTCAAGTTATGTATAGCATGGACTAAGTATCGCTCAGGTAGACGGTGGTGTGAAGTACACAATGCATAAAGCTCCAGCCGTCGATATCGGACGTACGAGTTGCTCGCACCTCTCCCAGTCCTCGTCCGTCCCACTAAATGCAGCATGGCAGTGTTCATCGCCATCGCCGACGGTTCTGCAACAGCTATTACACTCTCTTCGCCCAAGAAAGATCCGGACATCAGCCGAGCGCAAGAACCGAAGCTAAGAATCACGACGTACCGCATTGTATTCGCTCGCGCTGGTCGCCGAAGAGCCCCGCCGCTCCCATATAATCCCATACCGTACTCGCACGCAAACGCCATGAGTTACAACGCTGGACGGTTTGAGCGCGTTCAGTTGGCGGACGTGCGATTGGATTAGCTGGAATAGTCGTGTTGGGTAAGATTTGGATGAGGGAGGCGGCAGGCGGCAGGGAAGTGGCGGGAGCTGTGCACGGAGGGGCGGCACTGACGGACCCTCCGATCGGCGATATTCACCAGTAATACAGCCTGTGCACAACCGCGCCCGAGTCGTTCAAGAAGCGGGGACCGCCACTCCCCTCTTGCTGAAAGTCGATGCACAGCTGAACGGAAGAGTCAGGCCGCGTTGAAAGCTCTCGTCGCACACGCAGATTGAAGGAGCTTCGGTGTGGTGTTTTAGTCCTGTAAAAACGGCATGAAATTTCTGCGTATAGCATGAGACAAGGGAGAACACACCTTGATCTCGACAAGCTGAACCGACACCTGCGCGTCGCGCTCCCTTCACACGTCTATGTCCCACAATTGTTCTTCTGCCACTCCGCTTTGAGGGTTTTTGTCTGGTGAGTACGACAGCTCGCGACACCGCGCACGAGAACAGTGACCGTCCAGGGGGTAACATGCAGACGAGCTGGCACATAAACGAGTGATGTCGTCAGCTCAAGCCAAAAGAGCGCGAAGAAATGGGTTGGCAACGGGCATCACTTTGTGGACGTTGTAAAAAGTGTTCAGTGTTGCTGTGCTGATCAGAGAAGTAGAAAAAATGTACCTGTGTTTTGAACGGTCACGAATGTCCCATGGATTCAGTGCAGGACGGGTCTTGCGCGTGCAGAAAGTATGGGTGCTGTAATCCAAGCTAAGGGGCACATGCACGCGCGTGCAATCCCTACCATCATGCAATTCATTTCACAGATATCTGGAAAGTGTCGTGTAGCGTACCTTTATTTTAACAAGCTGGGGCACCACCACGCGCGCAATCTTACACTGCTGTAGCCCCTCCTCCTCCACTTCCACTGCCGTATACCATTGCGAGCGTATCCTGATATTATGTGGTGGATATCCTTTCTCACCAAGGATATCTCTGGGCCCGTAATACCCCACATTTGAAGCAGATGGTGTGTGCGGGGGCTACGTGCATGTGCGACGACGTGGAGCAGTTGCAAGGTAAACATACACACCGGAGGTGCGAGTGGGAATCACAACAATGAGAGATGCGAGAGTCGTACATAGAATCTGAGATTGAACTGGTTGTGAGGCGTGATAGTGTCGAAGCAGCACGGGCTCCGAAGTTAGACTCACAGACTGAAACTGTAGCGTGAGACCCCACCATTACCAAACGCTGCCGATACGACCCTCCAGCTCATATAACATTCGCCAGTCCAAGGCTGGCGCTACTATGAATAGAGGTATGGCAGTAGAATATGACACGTCGCAGCTATGACTCGCCGGCCTACTCTCAGAGCGAGTGAGTCGAGACTGTGTAGTTTCGCGCGGTGATAGGCCTAATTGAGGCCAGTGGGGCGAACAGAATGCTACTCGTGCGTTCAATTAATATCTTCTTGACCAGCCGTGTTGTCAAATAATGCGAGATGTTGTTAGAATGTGTATTGTTGTCAAGCTAGATGATGACGACGCACAGAAGTCCATAGCGACAGGTCACAGACGGCATCGACAGAACTAGCAGTATAGCACAAGGAAATTATGCGAAGACACGCAGAGTGAGACTGCAGCGAACCCAAAGCAACGAAATCAGAGCAAAGCAGATGGTAGTGGTCGTTATCCGCAAGCCCGATGAGCGCCTCCGATGATCCCGCCCCTTTGCATCCCGACGCGGCCCAGCTTAGGAAGGCGATCAGATTGTGGTGTTGATGCGCCTCCAGAGTCCCGATCATTGGCACAAGCGACCTTAGAAAATTGAACTTGACTAGTGACTACGACGCCTTGCTCTAGCTTTCATTGCTTCACGCGCTCTCAGCTCAGTGGAATACTTAAACCATGCGAGTGTTATGGATATTCGTACAGTGGACGCGGTCTGCGGTCGCGGGTTTTATTCGATAGCGCAGATCAAAGGGATCGAGGTTGTAGGACTGTCAAATGTACGGTACGTGGCCCGCATGCTGCTGATACTGGATTATTGTTGATGTATTATGGGTCAATAGCTGTGAAGAGTCCAGGGAACATTGCTTCACTTCGTTCACTGGGAGAGTGGAACGGTGAACGGTGAACGGTGAACAGTGCGTTCTCTGCACGCAATCTGATAGGCCCATACTGATATTGACACTTACTATTCCTTTCGTCTTCGTGCTTCCCCCTTGGCATTTTATCTTGGATATAAAGATTGCGAGCTGCGCCAACAGTTCATTGCAGTGTCTGCGAAGCACCACAGGTTCGATATGTCATCGTACTGCCTACAAGGCATAGGCATGCAAAGAGCAGCGCACGGATAGGCAGACGCGAGCAGGAATACTGATAAGGCTACCTGGCGATGCATACTAGGGTTTGATGTATTGCACAGCCTGCAACGAGGCCCGGACGCGCGTTCGTATACTTAACATTGGGCTCGCCGCTATCTCAACCTTCAACTTCTTTCTCTCGTGCCACCATCCTGCCAAGACTTTCCACAGCACACCTGGACCTTGAGAGCTTCACACGATGGACGATTTGTCGGTGTGTCTTTCACGGTAACTTTGTGCTCTATACTGTCTAAGACGTTGTGTCTCGTGAAGAGCTCACTAGTGGCGCTCCAAATAGAGAAGGACTGGTTATGGTGGAGTGGTTATCCGCGCGATGACCCAGCCGACAGATATTGGTGTTGGCTCGCAAAGACCGACGGTCCAGAATTCTATACCGAAACCGCCTTCCCCTCGTTCAAACCCGACATTGACATATTTGGGGTCCCGCGTCGCTCACGAAAGCAACGTGGGTGGTATCAAGTCGTGGCCCCATCCCTCGGTCGACCCAATGAACGATTGGGAAAGAGAGCTTACTTTCGAGCTCTGGCCAAGCCGTCAAATACCCCGCCTGAGCTGTTCGATGGCATACTGCAGCATTCGCCATGCGACCATGATCGACATACGCTCGGTTGTGCGTCAGTCCGCCGTTATTGGGGTGAGAAATGCCGAACGGTAATCTTTGGAGACCTTAGCCTGAACTCACGGGAGGATGTGCTGCTGCTCTTGGAGCTCATGAGGACCCCGACGAGCTCCGTCTCCTCTTTCATCAAAAAGATATATGTTCGGGAGGCGCAGGCACTAGTGTCGGGCATACCATGGCTCCACCTCGTGCCCGTCATCGTCGATCAGGTGCACAAGGAGCTATATACGTACAAGGTCTCGCTGAAAGGCCCGCTCCCGGCTGGACAGAGGATGCGTTCGATTCATCACAAACTGCCGCGATCATTGCCCGCCCATTTCTCACGTCGCATCTGCACAATGTTGTTAACAGACGTCCATTTCAAGAAGCTGGATGACCTCATGCATCTCGTCTCGGAAATGTGTCACCTCTGGGATCTGGAGTGTGAGCGGGTGACGTGGGGATCTTTGCCCACAGCGCTTCCCAGGAGGAGGCCCAGAAACGAGTCGCCGTATGAAAAACCTATCAAGATGTCGGAGTGCGGTCCTTGCCCAGTGGAAGCATCTGTCTGGTTGGCTGCATCTGTGCGGCCGCGAGATCAAGCCTTCTTTTCGCTGGACAATTTTACCCACACAGCGTCACTTGCTCGAGGATTGGAGAGCGGAGCATCCACTACCGTGATGACAAGCCTGGACAAGCACCATTTCTGTGAGTACTACACTGTTCGCTATCACTCTCTAATCACATTGTATCGGACCAGATCTCGAGCGAGGGGGCTACCGACAAGTCCACTTTTACGGTAGATGGCGAGACTCCTCAAGCGAGTGGGGCATAGCCTCGCTCACTTTAGACATCCGGAAGCGTGAGGGCCCAGTCATGGCAGGAAGATCTGAGCCCGACTGGACCATAGTGGGCAGAGCTTTATCGTCTTTCACCATGTTGAAGAGGATGATAGTCGGGCTCGACTCCAGGGAAGACATGCTTCGTTTCGAGGAACAGGTTGCACAAGTGCATCTGCGACACTTGTCAGGAAGCGGCGTGTTGAGGTACGCTCTTTGGGATCCTGCCGGAGGTGATCGAGACGGTGACAAAGGGAATTGGCTTCGAGCCTCTCTGAATTCCGATGATACAGAACGTGCGTCCTTTTGTTCTTTGCAGCATTTGGTGGCTGATGGTTTTGGTCTAGCCTCCGGATGTCACCAGGAGGGGCTGGACAAAGTCTACGACGAACAGTGATGAACATACAGATGAAGACTCATAGTGGACCTCTCGATACATCCCCCGCGCATCCCGCCCCAAATGTCCGAACTTCCGTCCTACAGCTCTGGCCTCCGATATACACGAGTGATGCAGCCTATGCACAAAAGCGTCTAAGTCGTTCAAGAAGTGGGGACGGCCACTTACTGGAGCTCGAGGTCGGTGTATGGCTGAACAAAGGAGCCAGAATACAATTGCTTCAATGCTGTGGTTGAGTCCTGTCAACACGGCATTGAAATGGGTATACATTGATATAGTATGGTGTGACGGAGCGCGTATCTTTGTCTCAGGAGACGGACCCTACGCCTGCGCGTCGCGCTCCCTTCGCCCAATGATGCCCATCAATTCCTTCTTCTACTCCTTCGCTCGAAAATCTTCATTCGTTTAGCGCGGTAGCTCGCCCTTCTGCGAGCATGTCGAGCTAGCCCGTGTAGTCGTCTGCACAGTACAGAGTTCTCGCCTGTAGGATATAGAGCTTGCCATATGCAAGAACACCACACGCATGCTGGAACCTCGATAGTGCTCAGCTTGGCGAGTGGTTGAAAAAGGGCATGCATACGGGACACGAGATACAGGAAAGATTAGACGTGTGAAGAGGGTATCGGTGGTCATCTTGGGCGCATCAGCTTTTCTGGAGAAACCCACCGTGCAGGTGGACAACCAGAGTTTGGCAAACGAGTGCGCATTAACCACAGAGCTCGTGATGTACCATCTTTTGCCTTTGCACCGGATCTGCTGTAGCTATGACGGTGGATCAATTCTATACTCGGGGAGATCCATGCCATGCAAGTAACGGCCACACAAAAGCGGGGCAAGAAAGCTGGACGCGCCACCCTCCTTCTCGCACCGCGACAGCCCAGAGCACCACTGCGGCTGTACAATCTCGCACCGTACTCGCACGCATGACCATGGGCTAGGATGGAGTGATAATGCTGGGCGAGTTGACAGTGTTTGATTGGTAGAGGAACGAGACGCCAGGTGCGAGGATAGAAATTGCAGCACGTAAGGTGTGAGAGATCAATAATATAGAGCTAGATGAAACGTTCATATTGATATCAGCGAACCCATTAGAGAAGAACGACCTCGTACTTGTACCATAAGCCCAGCGACGAGACGACAGGGTCTCGGACGTGCAGAAAAACATGGGCTTGAGTCTCGAATAAGAGAATAGTCATATGACCCTAAAATCACGGAGGTTGATGCATGTCAGAATAGGGTGAATAAGGAGAACGTACTTGTCTCGTTGTCCCTGCAGGGCGGTGCGCTCATGCCACATTGCTATGCTTAACGCATCCTTCATCCACGCATCCACGCATCCGCTTCGGAGTCATTCATCCGGCCTTTGTACTCTTGCAGGCGCATGAAAATAAATATCACGAATGGATATTGGTCGCTTTCCCAATACATCGTCTGGGCCCTGGATGACGTCCATGATGGCGAGGATGTCCGTGAACTACATCAAGGGCTAATGGGAGAAGCATAGTACACGAGAAACGTGAGACGCGGGTAGTAGGGTGCTAGGACGGTGTGGGAATATTAGCATCGAGGGGGCGCAGACTCCCGAGATACTCACAAACGGAAACGTGTAGCGCAAGATAGTATGTTCGTTTCCATCCCGAGCAATCTGTAAAGATCCAAACAAAATATCCCTCTCACCCTCCAAACCCCGCAGAAGGGAATGAGGCACTCATTGCCGTCGTCGGTAGCTCCGCTGAAAAATCTGGAACCTCCGACGAGGGCTGCGACGTGGGTGATAGCATCTAATTGAAGCGGGTGTACTTCGCACTCGTGCTCGTATGGAATGTGGAGGGTGCCGTGCATCCCTAGAATCAAGCAGTTTGAGCCGTGAATATCCTGATATATGTATATTGCAAAGCGTACCTTGGCTTTGGTGAGTCGGGGCACCACGCTCGTACGCTGCAACCCACATCGCCGTCTCGACATGTCCTCCTCCCACTCCCAAGCACAGCAACGCCGTTACGAGCTCATTGATTCAGTCTGGTTTTCGAATATTGCTCCGCACAATACACAACAATCGCTGGTAGGATCGTTATCTTGACGTGACTAAATGACCCTTGCGCGCGCGAAGTGGCCCGACGTTCAGCTACAGCGGATGACAGGTGAGCTGGACCGTGTTTGAGGCAAAGATCTGCGCGAAGACGCACGATGCACCAGAGCTAGATGTGTGAATCATGGACAAGAAAGCCAGTAGGAACGTTAATATCCATTTGATGCGGAGCTTGGAGACGAGAGGAATGTGGACCAGGTGAGTGCACTGGCATGATGCTATCACGGACAGGTAGGGACAGTCAGTCAGCGAGACGAGGAAGGGAAGCGTTGACGAGCCCAAGAGCCGCGAATCCGGACGCACGGGGGCCGCTTGCTGGTATGTGACGCACGTTTTGATTGTTCGGGTGTGGGAGTACTCTGTGAAGAAAGTCGAGCTTGTGCGGGCGGAGAAAGATGACGGGCAGTGGAAACGACAATCTGTGTGCCTTGTGTGTACGGTTTGCCATCCAAGGAGGGGTGCGCATACGGACTGGCTGAACGAGCTCAGTGGTCTGAGGTGCTGTTCGTGGGTCCCGAGACAGGTAGTAACACTGCTCACGGCACTGTTAGATGCCCTAAAGTTGGGTGGGGTGTTTAGTATCGTAAACCAGTCAGAGAAGAAAACCTCGCACCAGTTATTCAAGTGACGCATTTCCTTGACGGGCCCACTCGCAGCATTCTCTCGGCCCTCGACATCGCCATGCCCGTCAGCTCCTTCCTCCACACCTGCCAGCTCCTCGACTCTGTATCATTGCGGGCCCATCGCGATATCGCACGCGGTCGCCTGCACGGTGGAGCTCTACGCATCCAAAGACTTAGGTGCGTGCGAAGCAGCCCGATGTTCAGCGTTCAGCATGGTGAGTAGACCCGTGCTCGAGATAAATATCCACGGGGATAAGCACCAGGGCAAGAGATGCGAGGCGCAGACAAGAGCTGGAAGGAATGTCAATATTCGGACGATGTAGAGCCCGGAGGAAACTCACAAATGGGGTCTTTGGTGTCCACAGTCTCGTATTGCACGCCTTGGTTGGTGCCAAATTACGCTCTTCTGCAAGTATACTCAACAGGCGTGGATAACTTGACATAAGACATCGTTTTAGTTAGAGTGTGCAAGTCGTTTGCGGCAGGTGAATAGTATACCTCTGCGTGATCAAGCGGATGGTGCAGTTGAAGTCTTCTCATCGATTCTTCTTCACTGAGCGGGCAGACAATATACTGATGTTCGAACAGAATGTAAGCCGAGCAGAGATGCGATTATAAGTCCGCGTTGATGTCGTCTAAGCTAAGTGGTACACACCTGTTCCGAGAAGCCCGTCGCAAGAGATCACAGACAGCATCAACGGAACAAGCAGTATAGCACAAGAGAGTATCGAACCCGCGAAGCAGCATTGCAGCGAACCCAAAGCGACGAAACCAGAGCAAAGCAGGTGGTGGCCGTTATCCGCAAGCCCGATGAGCGCCTCAGATCCCGCCGCTTTGCCATCCCGACGCGGCCCACTTTGGGAAGGTGATCAGATTGTGGCGTTGATGCGCCTCAGTGCGCCTCTCAAGCGACCTGGAGAATTGGTTGAAACTTGACCACAACGTCGTTCTCTCGCTTCCGCTGCTTCACATCGCGCGTCTCAGCCCTGGGTCTTCTGCTCAATCTGTCTGGTTCTTCCGACTATTTGTACGATGGACGCGGTCGGCGACTGCCGCCATGGATTTATTCGATAGCCGCAGATCAGAGGTCGTTTTCAGGGGAACAAGGACCACCGACTGTACGGTACGTGGCCTGCATACTAATAGTACTGGATTGTCGTCGACTAAACTGACTATACGGATAGGGGTGTCTTTGGGTGCGATACGCACAGCGTATTATGTGTCCTTGACTGTACAGGGTCCATGGAACGTTGCTTCGCTTCGTGCACGAGGAGGGAACGGTGAACAGTACGTTCTCTGCACTCAATCTGATAGGCCCGTACTGATATTGACGCTTTCTATTCCTTTCGTCTTCGCGCGTCCTGCTGATCACCGTATCCTAGCGGGCTGCGCCAACCATTCGTTGCAGTGTCTGCCACCTTAGATCTCATCCGTTATCCCACTGCCTACAAGGTACATACATATGATGGGCTGTATACGAACAGGAATACTGATAATGGCACCTGGCGATGCATAATAGGGTTCAATGCATCGCACAGCCTGCAACGAGGCAAGGCGGCGTGTTCGTATAACACTGGGCTTGCGGCCATCGCAATCCTTCATCTTCTTTCCCTCGTGCGCTCACCCCGCCGCAACTTTCCATAACACATCTTGACGTTTGAGGCTTTTTGCGCAATGGACGACTCGCCGGTACGCCTTCATGATAACTCCGTACTCTCTGGTGTCTCAGACATTATATCTCTTGTGAAGAGCTCGCTAGTAGAGCTTGAGATTGAAGAGCACTGGTTCTGGTGGAGTGGTTATCCGCGCGATCCAACCTATACGTGGCGGTGTCAGCTCGCAAAGACCGACGGCCCAGAATTCTACACCAAAACCGCCTTCCCCTCGCTCAAACCCGACATCGACATATTCGGGGTCCCGCGTCGCTCACGAAAGCAACGTGGGTGGTATCAAGTCACGGTTCCATCCCTCGGTCGGCCCAGTGAACGCGTCAGCAAGAGAGCTCACTTTCGACCTCCTGCCAAGCCGTCGGATATCCCGCCTGAGCTTTTTGACGGCATACTGGAGCATCTGACTAGGTGGGATGCAGATCGACATGATCTCGCGAGATGCGCGTCGGTCTGTTGTTACTGGAATGAGAAATGCCAAAGACGTCTATTTGGATTTCTTAGACTGAACTCACGAGAGAATGCGCTTCAGCTATTGGGATTCATGCGGACCCCAATGAGCGGCGCCTCCTTTTTAGTCCAGCGGGTACATATTCGGAAGGTGCAGGCGGTGTCAGGCACACCATGGCTCCACCTCATGTCTTTCATCAGTGACCGGGCGCACAAGAAGCTGGAGAAGTACGAGGTCTCGCTGAAAGGCCCGCTCCCGGCTGGACAGAGGATGCGCTCGATCCACCACCAACTGCCGCGATCGTTGCCCAGCCATTTCTCACGTCACATCTTCAGGCTTTCATTGACAGACATCCATTTCAAGAAGCTGGATGACCTCATGCATCTCGTCGGGGAGATGCCTCACCTCTGCTGGCTGGAGTGCGAGCGGGTGACGTGGGGATCGTTGCCCACGGCGCTGCCCAGGAGGAGGCCCAGAAACGAATTGCTGGGTAAGCAAACTATCTTGATGTTGGAGTGCGGTCCTCGCCCAGTACTCGAAGCATCTGTCTGGTTGGCCGCATCTATGCGGCCGCGAGATCGAGCCTTCTTTTCCCGGGACGATCTCACCCACGTAGCGTCACTTGCTCGAGTACTGGAGAACGGAGCATCCACTTGGGTGGTGACAAGCATTTACGACGGTTTGTTTGGTGAGTACTACACTGTTTACTGTCACACTCTAATCACAACGTATCGGGCCAGTTCTTGAGCGAGGGGGCTGCCCACAACTACGCTTCCACGATACACAGCGTGACCCCTCGTCACCTTCACCGGAGTGGCGCATAGACTCGATCGTTTTGGACATCCGGAAGCCTGAGGGTCCAGATATGGCGGCAGAATCTGAGCTCGACTGGACAGTTGTAGGCAGAGCTTTGTCTTCTTTTTCGGCGTTGAAGAGGATGATAGTCGGGTTCGACTCCAGGGAGGACATGCTCCGTTTCGAGGAAGAGGTCGCACAAGTGCATCTGCAACGCTTGTCAGGAAGTGGCATGTTGAGGTACGCTCTCTGGGCGGACTTACTCGATATGGTAAGGAGGGAACATGGCTTCGAGCCTCTCTGGAATCTGACGACACAGAACGTGCGTCCTTCTGTTATTTGTCGCGTTTGGTGACTGATAGTTCTTGTATAGGTTCCGGATGTCGCGAGGAGGACCTGCACGAAGTCTACGACAAACAGTGACGAACATATAAATGAAGATTCATAGCGGACAGGCTCTCGATACATCCCCCACATATCCCGCCATAAACTCTTCAACCTCCATCCTACAGCTCTGGCCAAAACAAGTTATCATTCCTTTATCAGCCCTTCATCTCATCACATCAGCCGTTTTCGCCGTCACGCGCACACGCATAGTTCTTAGATCTACACCTATATTTCTCAACCCCCGACATACCACCAGTCGCGGTCTGCACTGTGGACTGCAAGTCGGGACGGTGCCTCGGACCGAGCACACTTTCACAGACACGCCGACCAGCACGTCAATTATCTCCATCCTCCCCAGCGCCCACCGGTATCATTCCAATCCAGATGTTCATCAACAGTCGACCCGTCTATCCTCGACCATTTGCCACTCCACATCCTCCTCTTATATTTCATGCTCGAATCAGGACCATAGAATCAATGACACTCACCGTAGGTTAACAAGTGAATTTCATATTGTACGAAGACCCGACGAGATGTTCATACATTTGGATCTGCGTAGCACAAATTTCCATCAGTTTGCATGTTCATTCCAAAGACTTTTTTCATTCGACTAGTATTACGTGACTGTCTATTTGTACTTCAGATTATGTCTCTTATGACTTAGATATTGCATAGGTGCACGGCAGCGTGAAGCACACAATGCATAGACGAACTCTTACCGTCGACATCGCACGTGCGAGCTGCCTGATCGCCCCTGTTCCACACCAATGACCCGTCTTAGCGACGTTCATCGCCATCGCCAACAGTTATGCAACAGTCATACCAATCTATTCGCTCAAGAAAGCTCCGGACATCAGCTCAAGGACTCACGACGCACCACTTTCTATCCACCCTGCGCTGGTCGCTGAAGAGCCCCGCCACTCCCATATAATCCCACACCGTACTCGCACGCAAGAGCCACGAGTTACAACGCTGGCCGGCGTGAGCGCGTTCAGTTGGCGAAGGCGTCGATTGGGTTAGCCGGAATCGTCGTGTTGGGTGGATGAGCAGGGTTGGAGAGAAGCGGCAGGAGCTGCGCACGGAGGGACGGCACTGATGGACCCTCCGATTGGCGATATTCACGAGTAATACGGCCTGTGCACAACCGCGCCTGTATTGTTCAAAAGCGGGGACCGCCACTTCCCACTTGCTGGAAGTCGATGCACAGCTGAACGGAGGAGGAGCCAGGACGTGCTGCAGGTCCTATCGTAGCCGTTGGCAGGTGAGAAGGAGGGGGAGGGGAGAAAAGCGCATGGAAGGGCAACACTGACCTGAAGGCGTTCCATGGAGCTGTGTGCTTGAAGCATAGAGATATATAGATTGGCTCCACGGCGGAGTATGGCGGAATGTGGGTGGTCGATGGTAGATGGTCGTCAGACCGCCGAGCTTGATCTCGAAGAGCTGGACCTGGAAAGCCCATCTCGCGTGAGGATAACCTGTACGGCTAGCATGTACGATAGTATTTCATATACGGACGTACATACGAGCAAACATGTAGCTGGTCGGTCTTGAGACGACAAGGCCCAGCCCGGATGGGAGGATGGTGAGGGCCTGTACACAACAACAGCCATCACCTTCTGCAAATTGCAGCACGTGCAGTTTCAGTGATTTATACTGTAAAGCTGGGCGGGAAGTTCAGTCTAGTGATTCCGTTAGATAAGAACGACCTCGTACTCGTGGTTTAGTATCTCAGACCGCACACTGTTCTCATTCCACGTTTCCGTGCTTGACGCGTCCTTCCACGCGTCCGCTTCGAAGTCGTTTATCTGGCCTGTACAATCACTTGTATTCTTGCAGGCGCATCGACATAGTTCGAGTGGTTATTGATCGCCTGATGATCCAGTACGTCGTCTGGAGCCTGGTGACGTTCATGACGGTACGGTGAGCTCATGAACTCCATGAGGGGCTGGTTGGAGAAGGGTGATACACCAGAGACGCAAGACGCGGGTAGTAGGGTGCTAGGACGGTGGAGGAATATTAACATCGAGGTAGCGCAGACTCCGAGATACTCACAAACTCTCACAAACTAGAACGCGTAGCGCGATATCGTGTCATCGTTTCCATCCCGAGCGATCTGTTGAGATCCAAAGACCGTAGCCCTCTCAACCTCCAAATCTTGAAGAAAGTGATGAGGCACTCATATCCGTCGTCGATAGCGACGCTGCAAGATTTGGAACCATCGACAAGAACTGCGAAACGCATGGTAAGCATCGGTAGCATCCGCTTTGAAGAATGGAGCAGGGACGCACTGGACTCATGCTCGTACGGAGGGTAGACGGTGCCGTGTGTTCCTATATATCACGTAGTTCGAATCGTGATTATTGCGATATATATATTGCAAAGCGTATCTTTTCTTTGACAAATCGGAGCACCACACTCGTACGGCAACGCTACAAGCACACCGATCCAGTTCGATTTCCGGATATTCCTCGTATGTTCAATCAGCGAGACGAGGACGTGCAGCGTAGACGAGCCCAAGAGCCGCAAAACCAAAACGCGCGAGGACCGCTTGTTGTTATGTGGCGCGTAGACATTGGTCGTGTCTGAGAGTACGATGTAGAAGAATCGCGCGGGGAGCCGGGCTTGGGCAGGCGGAGAAGGATGATGAACAGTGGACGGTGGAAACGATGGTCTGCGTATACGGTGATCATCCAAGGATGGGCGTGCATACGAACTCGCTGATGACCGAGCTGGGTGGTCTGCGAAGGCAGGAATGGAGCAGAGAGGAGGTGATCGTGGGTGCCGAGACAACAGCGTCGCTGCTCACGGCACTGTTAGATGCCCTAAAGTTGGGTGGGGTGTTCAGTATCGTGAACCGGTCATAGAGAAAAACCTCGCACCAGTTATTGCAGTGACACATTTCCTTCGCGGACCCACTCACAGAACTCTCTCGACCCTCTACATCGACATGCCCGTCAGATCCTTCCTCCAAGCCCGCCAGTTCCTCGATTCTGGATCACTGCGCGCCCATGACGATATCGCACGCAGGTGGAGCTGGACGCGACCAAAGACTTATGTGCGTGCGAAGCGGCCCGACGTTCAGCATTGGGCAAGGAGAGCAGGCCCGTGTTCGAAGCGAGTATCCACGCGAGAAAGCACCAGGGCGAGAAGTGCAAGTCGCAGACAAGAGCTGGAAGGAATGTCAATATTCGGACGATGCAGAGCCCGGAGGAAACTCACAAACGCGTATTTGGTGTCCGCAGTCTCGCGCTGTACGCTTATAATCCTGCCAAATACAATGGCTAACCTCAGAGAGTATCGATTGCTAGAGCGCATTTGTCGTAGCTGTGAATATTTGTTATCAGAGAGCGTAAATCGCTCGCCGTCGGTAAGTAGTATATCTCCGCGTAATCTAGTGGACGGTAGATCGATATTTTTATCGATGTTTGTTATGAGCAGTTCAACGGTAGTCGTAGTCCAACAAAATATATTGCGCCGCGCTTTGGATGGCGATATGCGTATAAGTTCGTGTCGCCTAAGCTATGTAGCACACCAGCGTCCTGAGAAGCCCACAGCGAAAGAGATGACGTGAACAGAACTCGGTCGTTGCACAAGAACCATCGAACACGCGGAGCAGCATTGCAGCGAACCCAAAGCGACGAAACCAAAGCTAAGCCGCAGGTAGTGGTCGTCCGCGCGCAACTTGTTGATGAGCGCCTCGCATCCCGCCGCCTTGCTACCCCGACACAGCCCTGTTTAGGAATGCGATCCGATCATGGCATTGATGCGCCTCCAGAGTCCCGATCATTGGCACAAGCGACCCGGAGGTTTGGTTTGGACTTGACCTCGACGACGTCTTTCGCTGCTTCCCGTGCTATAAACTCAAGGTCGCCGGCTGAAAACCCACGACGATTTCGGATACTCGTACGATGGACGCGTCTGTGGTCGCCATGGATTTATTCGATAGCTCAGAGATAGATCCTCATTAGACTCGGAGGTGGTTTTTGCAGCATCTGCGCTCATCGACTGTACGGTACGTGACCCGCATGCTAATAGTACTGGATT
Source organism: Phlebia tremellosa (assembly GCA_011032875.1). Lineage (NCBI taxonomy): Eukaryota > Fungi > Basidiomycota > Agaricomycetes > Polyporales > Meruliaceae > Phlebia > Phlebia tremellosa. Next base: position 50,292 of record JAAIFI010000060.1, on the reverse strand, counting down.
GTTATCGAATAAACTCACATCATGGATAGGGGTGTCATTGGGTGCGATAAGCACAGCATATCATGTGTCAATGGCTGTGAAGAGTCCAGGGAACATCACTTCGCTTCGTTCACTGGGAGAGTGGAACATTGAACGGTGCGTCCTCTATTCTCAGTCCGATAGGTTCTGACTGATCAGGGCCTTACCCCCCGTTTCTTTCTCTCGCTTCCCACCACCTACTGTATCTTCGCTATAAAGGCCGCGGGCTGTGTCGACAGTTCATTGCGGTGTCTGCGAAGCACCACAGGTTCTATATGTCATCGTACTACCTAACAGGCATAGGCATGCGAAGAGCAGTATACGGCAGGAATACGCGAACAGGAATACTGATAAGGGCTCATGGTGATGTATCATAGGGTTCAATGTATCGCACAGCCTGCAACGAGGCTCGGAAGCGCGGTCATATACTACTGGGCTTACCACTATCCTGACTCTTGATCCCCCTTCTCTCGTGCGCCCACCCCGCCGCAACTTCCCATAACACACCTTGGCGTTCGAGACATTTCGCGCAATGGATGACCCGTCGGTATGTCTTTCACAGCAGTTGTGTGCTCCATCATCTGAGGCGTTAACCTTTGTGCAGGGCTCAGCCGTAGAACTCGAGATGCCCAGAGAATGGTACTGGTGGCGTGGTTATCCGCGCATTCATGGGCATCCGGAGTACATTGCAGAGACCTACGGCCCAGAATTCTATACCGAAACTGCCTTCCCCTCGCTCAAACCCGACATCGACATATTCGGGGTTCCGCGTCGCTCGCGAAGGCAACGTGGATGGCATCAAGTTGCAGTTCCATTCCTCGGTCGACCCGGTGAGCAAGCCGGAAGCAGAGCTTTCTATCGACCTCCTGCCAAGCCGTCAGATATCCCGCCTGAGTTGTTTGATGGCATACTGGAGCATCTGACTTCGTGGACCCATAGAGATCGACCTGCACTCATAAGATGTGCGTCAGTCTGCCATTATTGGAATGGGAAATGCCAAGAAAGACTCTTTCAGGGCCCTGAATTGAACTCACGGGAGGATGCACTATCACTCTTGGAGTTCATGAGGACCCCGACAAGTGCCGTCTCCTCTTTGGTGAGGGGAATACGTATTGGAGAGGCGCAGGTGGTGTCGGGCATGCCATGGCTCCACCTCGTGCCTGTCATCCATGATCTGGCGCACAAGGAGCTACACCATTACTCAGTCGTGTTGAAAGGCCCGCTCCCGGCTGGGCAGAGGATGCGCTCGATTCACTACAGACTTCCGCAATCATTGCCCAGCCATTTCTCACGTCGCATCTTCAGGATTTCATTGACAGACGTCCATTTCAAGACGCTGGATGACCTCATGCATCTCGTCGGGGAGATGCCTCACCTGAGAGACCTGGAATGCAGGCGGGTGACGTGGGGATCGTTGCCCACGGCGCTGCCCAGGAGGAGATCCAGAAACGAATCGCTGCGTGAGATGGATATCAAGATGTCGGAGCGCGGTCCTTGCCAAGCCGAAGCCTCTGTCTGGTTGGCTGCTTCTGTGCGGCCGCGACGTCAAGGCTTCTTTTCCCTGGACGACCTTACCCATGTAGTGTCAATTGCTCGAGGACTGGAGACCACAGCATCCACTGGGATAACGGCATACATTTCCGACTCTTCTTTTTGTGAGTTCTGTGCTGTTTACTATCGCTCTCGAACCACAGTGTATCGGACCAGTCCTCTCAGGGTACCGACATGTCCGCTTTAACTATAAACAGCGAGACTTCTTGTCACCTTCGCGGGAGTGGCGCATAGACACCATCACTTTGGACATCCGAAAGCCCGAGGGCTCAGATATAGTGGCGGAATCTGAGCCCGAGTGGGCCATTGTGTGCAGAGCTTTATTGTCTTTCCCCACGTTGGAGCGGATGGTAGTCGGGTTCGACTCTAGGGAGGACATGCTCCGTTTCGAGGAACAGGTCACACAACTTGAAGTGCACCTACAACGGATGTCAAGCAGCGGCATGTTGAGGTACGCGCTCTGGGATCCCGCCGGAGTTAGTCGACGTGGTAACAAAGGAGCCTGGCTTCGAGCCTCTCTGGAGTCTGACAACACGGAATGTGCGTCCTTCTGTTAGTTGTAGCGTTTTGTGGCTGATGATTCTGGTACAGCCTCTGGATACGCCGAGGAGGACCTGCACAGAGTCTACGACTAACTTCGAAGTCTATGCTGTATCTCTCACAGAACGCGCCTCCTCCAACGCGGTACTTCACGTAGCAGATCCACCGTCTATCCTCCCTCCCTCCTCTTTCCGGCATAGCAACGCCCACTTTGGCGTCTTCGAGTTCCGTTCCCGCTTTCAATTACTCCTGCGCCCGTACACGTTATAGTCACGCCCCGTCCAGGACAATTTTCCTTCCAGTTTGTACTCAAGAGGGCAGGTTTATAGACATTTTCTACGCTTTGAGTGGTTTTGTTTTTTGTCTTTTGGCTCGATATGTAGAACAGTACGCACATTGTTTGTTACCGATCGATTAGGCTGACAAGGATGTTGCACGCCGTCGAATTCGAGTATTACTATGGGCCGTACCATATATGATATTTTATACAACCCGAGCAGAGACAGGCGGTATTGGGAGGCATGTCCTACACGCAGACCTCAACCAGTAAAACGTATACCTGCCAGCCCCCCTTCCGCTGAATCCTGCTGGAGCGCGTTCCACACTCGCACCGGCGGATCCATCGCATAACGACGTGTCCCAGGGACAAATTCTAGAGGAAACTGAGTAGAGATGGGGCGTGCAGTGGGGAGATGGCTCGCACAGAAGACTGGGGTAGAGGAGCTCGAGTCTTACGTTGGATCCCTGCAGTTATGCGGATAGAAATATATACATATATATATACGTATTGATATTGATATACTGACGTCGAACACGGGAGCGCAAGCCGTCACCCCGGCGAGCTGGGACGCCATACACAGTCTTCCACATCGCTGCGCCCAACGATTTTCGTGTCACCGGCCGTCCTTTCCACCTCCGCTTTCACCGTCGAAGTACCTCTGCCAGAACCTCGGGTTCGTCGGGAGGTCACGCTTTAACGTCGTGCACTTATCTTTGGTCTGGCTGAGAAGGGCTGGGGCGCAAGGGACACGGGATGTAGGTACAGCATTGAAGCTGCGATAGCGCGGTCAGGCGCGATGATAGGTCAAGACGTGGTAACAGACTCACGAGCAGAATGGCGAGGTTTTCAGGATCTGCGCCGACGAAACAGGCTTGTATAATACGTACGAGAGTGCGTCTGCTGTGATTTCAGACCTATCTTTTCTATGTTGAGTATATGGAACGGTATTGTAAAACCTAGCAGTTTACTATCAGATTATGTTCCTCTCCTGCTCGACGCTTGTGTATGTATCGTTGTAAAACGCATGTGCCATGCGCTTCGTTGGGCATGGTTGGCAAGTTGTTCTGTGGTCATTGTGGCATTGAATACTGTATACTGACGACGGGCTTTAGCGGCGAATTGAGAAATTAAGGAGATACATACATACTGGTAGAAGAATCCTATGGACAGTGACTCATACACACGGGCCTGCCATTCCATTATCCATTGCTGTTGGTGGGCTCTCTATTGAAGAACCATACAGCACGATACGAACAAGCGAAGACCGGGGTAGCTGATTTGCAGCTCATTCAACCTAGACGTCTTAGACACAAATTAGACAGTCCAGAAGACCCTGCTGTACTCTGAGCTGCGCTGGTAGCATGCTGTAGTAATGAGAGAGGTCCAGAGAGTAGAGACGGACTGGCAGCCGGTCACGGTTCGGTAGTAGGCGGCGCGCGAACGTGTGACATGGTTGTGACCTTGCGCGCCGCTACGCGTGACGCTTTTCTCCTTAGTCCAAACGTCTCTCCTTGACAGTTTGTTTCCTTTCGGCCCTATCGCTTCCTACAACTGCTTGTACGAACCTGGATGGTATTCCGTTGCGATTTCTATTATCGCACACAGGCCTTATCTCTTCAATGTTCTCATACCAAGTTGTAGAATCACCAGGGATGGCGTCCGTGGATCCTTCACGTACACTTTCGTCTCTCTTCCTCCAATATTCCGCCGTATTCTCAATGATCTATATTCATTCTCTCGGCGAGCCAGTTATTCGCAGACCGTCGTACAATTGGAGTCCATTGCAGACATAGTGCGTGGCCGTCTTAGTCACACGACACCCACGCTTGATTGACACGTTCTGCCCATAGAAACTCATGTTCATCAAGGAGATGTTCGAATGACTGTTTGTCGGTCATAATCATGTCTTTCAGACCAAGGCGACTCTCGCGTACTGCCGGCCTAGAACCGACGAGATCTACAACGCGAACTGTGAGTTCGTAGGATTCGTGGCGTAGACGGGTAAGTCCTACGCAATATTGGCACGTGGATGGTAATGTCTACAACATTCATCGCTTCTACACAAGAATGCCCTCTAGAAAGCCGTCGCAGACGAAAAACCTCTCGTCCTTGTCTTGTTCTCAACACTCACACTCCGTTCAAAGCCACCTACTGAAAGCTACATACCACAGCTACTGGCGATCGTGCGTGGATTCAAACAATTCTGGTAATCCGTTCATAGCATCTTATGCACAGACGAGCTGGCGTGCATACATCAGTGGATCTTGAATGTCCGTGGACCATCCGCGCTGCTTCGTACGTCCAAGTTTCAGTGGAGGTACGTCCTCTAGTGTTCCGAACTCTAGCCGTTGAATATTGACTGCTAATGGTGCTTGCAGGCCACTTCATCCTTGGATTCCCTGTACCAATTCTGACGGCTGCGAGAGCGATCGGCGCCTCCAGTTCGTTTATCATGGTTCCTTGCGTCGTAGCGGTACTCAGGCGACATTTGCATGGAAGTTGGTCCCATAGATTACCTTCGCCATCCACGATTATTGAGAGCTCACCTACATATTTCTAGGCTGTCCACACGTGCTCATCGGCAGCTGACCGAATACGTAGTAGACGCGTGCGAAGCAAGCCATTAAAGTTCCAAGTATCACACAGCCTATTGCCACGGTACCACGCCTTTATAACATTTCTCCGCGATCTCAACCGCCAGCGCCTTCTCTGGTGCATCCATCTCGGTACCATCTCCTCTCTCGCACTTTGGCCCCCGAGGGCTTTTTGCGCAATGGACAGCCCATCGGTCAGTCTCCCACACTAACTGCTTGCTCCTTGGTATGAGTCATTCATGATAAAGTAGGGTTCAACGGTAGAACTCGAGATCTTTCTAGGATGGTGGTGGTGGAGTGGTTATCCGCGCTATCCGCGCTACCCGTTAGCGGTCCAGAGTACCGACGTGCCACAAGCTTATACCGAAGGCGCCTTCCCTTTGCTCAAACCCGACATGGATGTCTTCGGAGTACCACGCCGCTCGCGAAAACAGCGTGGGTGGTACCAAGTCGCGAGGCCATTCCTCGGTCGGCCCAGTGCACGACTTGGGAAGAGAGCTTACCGTCAGCCTCCTGTCGAGCCTTCAGACGTTCCGCCTGAGCTTTTCGATAACATACTCGGATATCTTACAGCAAGCGGGGACAAACGTGCGCTCGCCAGATGCGCGTTGGTATGCCGCTATTGGGCCAAGAAATGTCAACAGATGGTCTTGCGTCGCCTCGTCTTGCGATCTCGAGAGGACGCAGTGCTGCTCTTGGAGTACATGAAGTTCCCGAAGAGCGCCGTCACTTCCTTCGCCCAGAGTCTGGAAGTTCCGGTGGCCCAGAAGGTATCGAGCATGCCGTGGCTCTACCTCGTGCCGGATATCAGTGACCGGGCGCATATGAATTATCTATCTTACAGTGTATCTCTGGAAGGACCACTTCCACCTAGGCAGAGGATGCGTTCGATACATCATGGACTTCCGCGGTCGTATCCCCGTTTCTCACGTAGGATCGTAAACCTTTCATTGGCAGGCATTCATTTCGAGAAGCTAGATGATCTCATACATCTCGTTTGGGAGATGCCTCATCTAGTTTCTTTGGATTGTAAGCGGGTAACGTGGGGATCGTTTCCCACGACGGTGTCCAGGAGGAAGCCCAAGAACATATCTGTGTTTGATGGTCAAGCCCCAGGAGTTTACTTGTCCCAGTGTAGTCCCTGCCCGCTGGAAGCTTCTGGTTGGTTGTGCACATCAGTATGGTGCAAATCTCATGCCTTCTTTTCTCCGGATTATCTCGCTCGTTTCTTGGCGCTTGCTCAGGCTTTGGAGAAGGGCGCTGCCACCAAAGTAGGAACGCACCTGTACGGGAACTATTTTCGTGAGTGCGAAACTGGTTATCAGGGATCTCTAATTCCAATATATCAGGATAGGTATCACTCTGACGCAGGGCCGATGCGTCTCGTGCTATGATAGCCAGCAGAAAGACTCACAATCACCCTCCAATTCTCGGGAGTGGTGGATAGACACAGTCGCTTTGGATAACCGAGAGCCTCAGGATCCGAAATTAGTCTTGGAATTCGAGCCTAATTGGACCATGGTGGGCAATATTGTGTCTCTTTTCCCCGGGCTGGAGCGGGTTGTTGTGGGATTTGATTCAAGGGATAGCATGATCCGCTTTGATGAAGGCATAGCAAAGGCACATATGCGACATTTGTTGACCAGTGGCATACTAAAGTATGCTCTCTGGGACTCTAAAGCTGCTCGTGATGGGTACGGTAATGCAGGGACGTGGCTTCGAGCCTCTCCGGATTCTAATGATACGCAACGTGTGTTCTTCTATCCTTTACTACAGTGTTTCGTGACTCATCGGCTCTGATATAGCCTCTTGGTGTTATGAAATACAATTGCACAAAGTCTACAATCAAATGTAAAGGTGAATCGCATCCACGGCCTTCGTCAATTGATACACTGGATGTTGGTCTGGCATGTCGGTGTTTTTCTCGCCCCCCTCAACGATTCAGACAGACCTTCTGCAATCTTATGTAGTGAAAGCACGCCTCGTAGCACTCCGAGTTATCTTCTGGGCCACGCGTTACTACACGATATCTATGATCCCTCCCGTGCAATTCAAATGCTAGTAGTTCACTCTGCGAGACTGAGGCTGCTCTGAGCAGAACCTGCATGGGAGACCTCGATTACATTTTGACAGCGATGGCTCCGTGCAAACTTCACGTCGTGGTGAGAAATCGGATTTAATGAGACGCGCCCACGTGACAGAAAGTTCTCGTGACCTCAGAGCCCAAGAAGGCAACCGCAGTGATGGCTCGCTTTCCTCTTGCCTCGAAGTCTCCGGCCTCCTTCTTGTTACTATGGTCGTGATGAGACAGAGTTTACCGACTCTCATCATCACCCATGGCCTCTCTTGACGCACATAAACGAATATTCTGTGAATTAATAGCTTATCCAGAGACGCCGCGTGGTATCATGTTGGCATTGATTCTTCGGAAATAGCCATCTCGGCCTTCATTATCCCTTTTCTTCCACACTACCACGACCGTTACAGCCCCGCCATGTCGAACACTCCCAAAGGCAACTATGGCGCACCGCCAAAGTGAGTTTTCTTGTCGTTTTCATGCAGATGCCGTTCTGACATGCTTCATTGTGTCCACAGGTATCTTAACGATTTCAGCAAGGCGCTTGCGAGTGAAGTTCGGATCCTGCTGCAGGAGGTCGGGAAGCTCAGAGATGAACGAAGGCAGCTACAGCAGTAAGACTCCATTCTCTTCTATCTGCATCGTTGCGACCATGCTTAGCTTATCGTTCTAGCGAGATATCAGAGCTCATGGCTGTGAAGGCGAAGTACAGCGCCGGAGGAGAGTACGCACCCGGATGGACGCCGAACATGGTACGCCACGTTTGTTCCGCCTTCCTCTAGTGTTTAGTATCTGAATGTATAAACGCAGCCTGAGCCTGCTCCTCCTGCACTCCCGCCTCCGCCTCCACCGGCAGAAGGCGAGCCGCCAGCGCCCGCGGCACCTGCATGGCGCACCGTACACAAGCGTCCTGCCCGCCGCGAGAAGAAAGAGCACAAGGCCCTCCCAGCTCCTCCTGCTGCGCCCGTGATCGAGGCACCCCCGCCTCCGAATCTGCCTGCGTGGGCTCAATGGAGACGTCAGTAACTGCATATATTTGATGTCCGAGAAGAAAGCTCATTTAACCCTTGCATGTAGCGAATCCACTGATCGCACCTCAGCCTCTCAATGCATCTCCCGTTCCTGCGCCACCTAGAGTTGGGTTGTTCGGTGCGTTCAGATTAGCCATCGTACGCGTGTCCGTTTATATTGACAACGGGGCCACGCAGGTCCATCTACGCCTCCTCCGAAGTAGAGACTTCTTGGATTTCCAAGATCTATCGCACCCATCAAATTGTACCCTCTCAAGGTGCTCACGTGGGTCCGAGATAATCTTGACGTATATGATTTTTGTTTTGTTTTGACCACCTTCTTGTTTGCTGTATCTTTTGAGTGTGTTCTGTAGCTTACTTTGTCTCCGTAGTCGACAGATTGCGATGTATTTCAACTACACATTGTCTCGACATTGTGTCCACGTGAATTTCTCTATCAGAATGCGATCGCTGTGTAGAGCAATATTACAACACAGAGTTTGTCCTGGACCGCAAACGTTATTACTTCATTCTCAACGTTTGTTACGTTGTCATGTATCATCCTCAATTATGTGAGTCCTTCGTGTTGCTCTGTTGCGTGTTCTCACAGCGCAGCCGTTCTGCAAACTCTAGGATATATGTCGCACGGTCCAGTCAAACTTCGGACGACCCAGTTGGCCCGAAATGGCCCATTTAGTTCGCCTTGTATGACAGTGTCTGCGAAGGTGTATGGACTGTCGCACTTTACACCACATAAGGATCCGCACAATCAAGTATAGGCAAGACCATTGTTTCGAGTCCAAATATCGCTTAAGTTGCTTTTCGAATCTGTTTAGATGCCGATTTGACACTCCGATGTATAATGTAACCGCTGTGCGGTGTCCATTTGGACACCTCAGCTTCGATTATGCTGGCTTGCTTGGATGAGTACGTTTGTTCAAAGTTGTGAGTATTTTTGAGTTGTCTGTCGAAGATTACGGATGACCTAACTTCATTACATATTGATTGGTATGGTGGCGGCATGGAATACGTGTGCGTAACGGGGCTTTGCTTCCGCCGAGGTGTATCGGGGCTATTCTAGCTTACGACGCAACACTTGGGTGGACAAGAGGCCCAATGGTGCTGGAGGATCATTCGTGCAGACAGCCTTCGCCTTCGATCGTTGTCCGACTCGGGTTTGTTCTTGCTGACAAAGACCTTCACGCCATCGTACCAGCCAATCATACCACTTCCCGACTTTCTCGGCATCCTCAAGGCGTCTTCGAACGATCTCGAAGCGGCGTCCCTCCTCGGGAATGGGTGCTGCCTACTATTGCAGGCAATCCCGTATTTCTCGGGGTCTCCTTTATAGGCAACCAGGGCGGTGTTTGCGCAGAAAATGAGGTACGGCAGGATGAGTCGCGTACATAGTCTCACCGCGGTTACTAAACGTCCTCGTAGCCCAGATCTCTCGCATGATAACGTGTTACATTGTAACCACAAAAGGAGCCCCCGAGAAATGCGGGATTGCCTACCTCGTCGAGGTGCACGACGATTCGATGCTCTCCCCGTAAGTACCGCCGACAAGACCACCTATTTAAGGTGTCCCAGGCTGCCAACATTATGTTTCCCTCAAAGCACATACTTCCCTTCTCTCATCTATGTCTACTCCATCTCGACCTCCCTCACCTCCCACCAGTGATGACCCGGATATAGCACCAGCAAAGGCTGGCAAAGGCGCAGCTTTCTGGCTGTCGTTCGTCGCCATCGTCATGTCTATCCTTCTCAGCGCTCTCGACCTCACTGCCGTAGCTACCGCCCTGCCCACTATTACCAAGGATCTCAACGGTGGCGATGATTTTACGTGGGTCGGGTCAGCGTACGCCCTTTCCAGCACCGCCATCCTGCCACTCTCTGGAGCCCTTGCCGACATATTTGGCCGCAAACCCATCATGCTTATATCTATATTTTTCTTCGCGCTTGGAAGTGCCTTAGCAGGAGCTGCACAGAATATCAACATGCTTATTGCTGCACGCAGTATGTCTTTGTGCTCTTCTATATCTTCTCACCCTCATCATTGTCCGTAGCGATACAGGGCATCGGAGGCGGCGGTATTATCAACTTGACCGAGATTATCACTTCGGACCTTGTACCGCTGGCGGAACGTGGTCTGTATCAAGGCACCCTCGGTCTCACCTGGTCGTTTGCGTCAGGTGTCGGTCCTCCCATCGTGAGTAGCTCACGCCCATCTATACCCCAATTACACTGATCTGCTGTTGTATAGGGTGGTTCATTAGCTGAGAAAGCTTCGTGGAGATGGATTTTTTGTACGTCTTGCTCATCGTAGCAACTGGTCGAAACTAATACCGACGTGACAGACCTCAATTTGCCTCTCACCGGCATCGCATTTGGACTAGTATGGGTCTTCCTCAAAGTTCGGACGCCTGAAGGGTCTATGAAGGCCAAGTTGAAGCGTGTTGATTGGTTGTATGTATTCCGTCAGCTTGCTCTTCAGATATCACTGATCTCTTCTAGTGGGAACGCAATAATTATCTCAGGAACTACGCTCGCTATCGTCGGCCTTACATTTGGTGGCATCCGCTTCCCTTGGACGTCTGCCCAAGTGCTTGCCCCCCTCATCATTGGGTTGGTATTGATAGTTGTCTTTATGTTATATGAAGGCAAGGTGCCCCGAGAACCTACGATCCCTTGGGAAGTTGTGAGCAATCGCACAAGCGTCGGAGCGTGAGTTGACACAACATTCTGTGCTCTGTTCCGTCACTGACTTCGCTGAATAGCTATCTAGCAACTTTGATACACGGCATAACCAGTATCTCGATTATCTGTAAGTCAGCGTGCTCTCACTGACGCGGCTGATTGGTCTGAATTGTCGCGAATTCCAGATTACCTGCCGGTCTTCTTCCAAGCCACTCTAGGTGCGGGACCGATCCGATCTGGTGTCGATTTCCTTGCAACAGCACTGGTCATCGCTCCGTTTGCGCTCCTGGCTGGTATCATCGTACAGGTCACAAATAAGTACCGCGCTACCAATGTCATTGGCTGGGCGATCACACTCATCGGCTTCGGCTTGCTCACGTTACTCACCGCGGACGTGTCGACAGGCAAGTGGGTGGGCTACCAGATTGTCGCAGCCTCAGGGACGGGCATGATTGTAAGTCGCTTTGCACTGCCAGTCTGTCGGTGTACAAACCGCTCACTCGCGGCCGGGCCAGTTCGCCGCCACCATCTTCCCTGTCCTCGCACCGCTGTCCGTCGAGCGCACCGCCGCGGCCCTCGCGTTCTTCGCCTTCCTGCGCGCGTTCGCGCAGACCTGGGGCATTACGATCTCCTCCACGATCCTGCAGAACGAGCTCAAGCAGAAACTTCCCGCGGGGTTCGTCGCGCTCTTCCCGTCGGGCCTCGAGATTGCGTACGCCGCGATCCCGCTGATCAACGGTCTCGAGGAGCCGCTGCGAACCCAGGTGCGCGTCGCGTTCGCGGACAGCATCCGCGTGGTCTGGCAGACGATGATTGGCATCGCGGGCCTCGGCTTCCTCACGCTGTTCCTGCTGAAGGAGGTCCCGATGAAGCAGATGACAGATGAGAAGTATGGGTTGCATGCGGGCGAGGGCAAGAGGGTCCCTGACGAGGAGAAGACAGTGGCAGAACCGGAGGTGATGCAAGTGCAGGCGCAGTCTGGTGTGGAGCGGAAATCTGATGAGCTCTGAATATCCATTAATACACGGTACAAACGGACAATGTGCCAGCTGTTCGGTGAATAGGAATACTGCTGTCCATATGAAGCAGTAGTAATATTCCGACACGTATAAGGGTATATATCCTCATCTAGATGCATGACGAGAGTGGCTGTTTATCGGCGTGTGTGGGTACAAAGCAGAGTATTGCATCTAATCATCCGCGACGATGATAACAACCTTACCGGTATTTGCGCCGGTATGAATATCTCTGAGTGCCTGCCCCCCATTCTGTAGTCCCTTATACCGATGCTCTCTGACGGTGATCTTCTTCTGTAGCACCAAGGGGACTACTTCGTCGAAGAACTGCGGGAGGGCGGCAGCAGAGGGTCCACCGAAACAGATGTAGCCATTGACAGTAAGGCTGCGCATGAATATCTCTTCAAAATGCTGTACCAGTATGTGAGTACTATATTGAGCATACGTAAGGTATGACTCACCTTGACAACACTACCACCGGTTGCAGCGGCACTGATAGCGCCGCATGCCTACAGGTTGTATCAGCATCAGGACATGAATACATGAATACTTATAAGGCACGACGTACAACTATTAGGCCGTGGTAATTGAAGTTCAATAGGGCTGCATCTAGAGTAGACCCAGCGACGTTATCCCAGTAGCTGTTTGGTCGCTGAAATCAGGTTTGTCGATGAGCAAAGATGTATCAGGCTTACATGTCGATAGGCCCATGCTCGCGCAGGACCTTTTCTGTGTCTGTAGTCTTGTAGTTGAAGGCAACGTCTGCGCCAATACTCCGCATAATCTTGACCTTCTCTTCTGTACCCGCCGACGCAATAATCTTCAGATGGGGCGCGATGATCTTCGCGTACTCAATCACGAATCTACAAATTCGTCAGCGGGCATAGCTAAACGATAGGAAGATACACATACGTTCCAACAGGCCCAGCGCCGCCACTGACGAACATAGTCTTGCTCTATAACCCACAAATCCCGTCAGGGGACAGCAGAGTGGTTAACAAGCAGTTGGCTGACCGTTTTCGCTTTCTCGGCCGCGAACGTCTTGAACCCAGAGTACGCAGTCATTCCAGCAAGGCCAAGCGTTCCTACGTAATACGTCCATGGTATGGTATCATTTTTCTCAAGCTTCCTTAAGGGTCTCTTGAGGGCATGCACGTTCTTTCCGGGGTACACCGAGTACTCTTGATAGTCTGAGCACATGATTGAGTCGAAGTGTGAAGTCATTCAGTGCTAATTACTCACTGAGGTAACCAGCCACATAGTCACCGGGCTTGAAGTTCGGGTCCTCGCTGCGGACGACTTTACCGACGCCGGTATTGTCCACACTAGAGAACGGTCAGTACCACCTAGAGGATGTAGATCCAACGAACGTACGGCTCGCCGAGTAGCATAGGAGGACAGAACATGGGAATACTGGGATCCCGCATGCGGTACACAAGATAAGGATCGCTGCTAAGGACCAGAGTCTTGACCAGGACGCCTCCATTGAGTGGTAGTAGGTCGAGGTCAACGTCTTCAACTACATATTTGGTGTGGATGCCCGGTTCAACGAGACCGGTCGGCTCTGTGGCGTATATGAGCGAGCCGTTCTTGACGAGGGGCATGATGATACGATGAATTAAACGAGAAGGTAGAAAAAAAAACAAGAGGTGCGAACAGTGCAGTATTGGCTCATGTATTTCTGAGGTTATATACCACGCGCAAGTGATAGGGCCCCCCCGGGGTTCGGTGTGTTGACTTCGGCGATAGATTCGAACGGGCTAGTTTGAACAAATACGCGCATCAGGAGGCCTGTCGAGAGAGTGGTCGCATTATTCATGCCCCTTATTGCAAGCGTTGTGCAGAGTTTCATGACCGTAAATGGCCTGTGTACGGCAGGCCATCCTGTCTCAATGAACATCTATCTCCGCGGCTACTTGTCTTAGAGACAATCTGCACAGGATCTGCACAGTGATACTTGTCAAACAGGCCCATCCAACACTGTGAGATAAATACGGATGGAGTTTAAAGCTTCATCTAATAGTCAGCTTGCCCACCCGATGACTCCTGGGATTGGAAGCGGGATACTAATGGTGTCGCTGAGAGTCCACCTCGGAGCCCGACTCGGATGCGGCAACGGCTACGTGCTTGACCGATCGACCGATGGCTGCGGTGAGTTTTTTTTGATTGTGTTGTAATAGTGACACGACGTTTTCTGCTTAGCAGTACTTGTCTGAGAACATTGTATAGATAGGAGGTTTGGCAACGATTGAAAAAGCTGCATGCAGAGATGGCTGTTTTGAGGGAAGACAGGGAAGACCGCGGCATTAAACGCGGCGCGGCGCGGAACGTCGCGTCGCGTCACACGTCACAAGTACTAGTTCGTGTCGCGCGACGCGACTCGGATGCGCCCCCCTGTCTCTACCGTAGGTTTCTTTACGCGGTGATACAGCAGGGTACAACTCATAGGGTCTAATTTTCGACCATATATGCTGTATGACTGTCTCTTCTCTAATTCCGCGCAGTAAAGAGGATGGAGACGTGACTTTTGCCGGTTCTGACTTGCACGAGACTCGGGAGATGTTGGTAATGCCAAATCAGGGTCTACAGACCGAGGTTGACTAGAAAATGCTGTGCAGCCGGCCTTGCTACAGTTGTCGGATTCGCAAAACATTACATATATGCTCAATGTTGGAAGGTACCGCCTGTAATAGATCATAGCAAAGGGAACGCACATCTGGGTTCTAAGACGATGCCAACGTCGGTCTGCAGCGCAAGACCGGGAACTTAGCCCAATAGGTGCGCAGCGAGACTGTGGCAATAAGGACTAAAATGTAGACAAGTTGATACTAAGAGAAACACACGTGGAATAATAAAGTATACTGGCAGATATCAGTAGATGAATCCTGCTGCGGAATATGTGGCCCAAGATATAGGGTCAAGAGCTGAATCAATTTTAGCTTCCATATTCATCTTCGGGTTTGTCATAGACTCTGGATAGATTGTATTCAGACATCCCGGAAGCTACGATCACACTAGTCAGTTGTCCGATAACGCAAAAGAAGCAAAGACGCACGTTTTGAATCCTCGCGATACGGAGAGGCTTTAAGCCACGTTCCATCTACACCAGACCCACTGATTCCAGTGGGATCCCAAATAGCGTACCTGATTACGCCGCTGCCTAATAAGTGGGGCATATACACCTTTGCCGTCTCGTCCTCGAAATGGACCATGCTCTCCCTCGAATTAACTCCAATTATCACTCTCTTCAACAAAAGGAAAGAGGATAGGACCTCGCCTACAGCGACCCAGTTGAATTCAGACTCCGTGATCAAGTCTGAATCTTGGAGTACTCGATGATCGACAACAATCTGGTCTATACACCGTTCTTGAGCGTTAGGATCCCGTCTAAAATGTCTATCACAGAGCTCAATAAATTGGCTCCGCCCCAGATTGATGTCTGATTCAGTGCATTGCGAGTCAGTAGGGGGTCTATGTCAATGACAGATGGATTTATACACACAACAAGACCGAGAGATTGTTGTCTCGCACTCAAAATGCGGACTAGTGGCCGCTCTCTGTACGGCTCGAGCAAGAGCTAACAATCTAATGATGTCGTCCATAAGAAAGGAGCTGGGACACCATCGGCATAAGCACGCGCTCAGCCAGATAGAGGCTTCCAGTGGGAAAGGGCCACATTGCGACATCCTAACTTGCGGTCTAGTAACGGCGATATCGCCATCTGACGACGTACGCCTAGGGCTCCTCCGAATCCTGGAGGAGGAGAACGATCCCCACGTCATCCGCGTACACTCCAACCTTCTCATATCAGGCATCTCCCAAGCGAGATGAAACAGGTCATCCAGCTTCTTGAGATGAACGTCTGCCAACGAAAGATGCGAAATGTGTCGTGAGAAATGGCGGGGTAACGATCGCGGGACTCCGTGGTGGATCGAGCGCAGCCTCTGCCCAGTCGGAAGCGGTCCCTCAAGCGAGACCGAGTACACAAATCCGCTTCGAAAGTCGCCGTGTGCTCGATCAGCAATGAGCGACACGAGATGGAGCCATGGCGTGCCCGATAAGATCTGGGCCACAGGGATCTTGACTACCTGGACAAAAGAGGTAATCGTCGGGATCCTCATGAGCTCCAAGAGCTGCACCGCGTCTTCCCACGATCGCAGTTCTACGCTGCGAAAGAGCTCGCGTTGACATTTCCTACCCCAATAGCGGCACACCAGTGCACATCTTGCGAGGGCGTGCTTGCCCTTCAAGTGCACAAGTATGTTATTGAAGAGCTCAGTCGGAATATCTGAAGGCATCGCAGGACCTCGAAGATGCGTCCCCCGTTGCAGTCGTGCAGCGGGCGGACCGAGGAATGGCCCCACAATTTGATACCATCCACGTTGTGTCCGTGAGCGGCGTGGAATGCCGAATACATCGCCGTCAGGTTTGAGCAAGGGGAAGGCGGCCTCGACATAGAACATTTGTCCGTCGGATTGTGCGAGCTTTCGAGTCACCATCGTGCCCTCGACTGCAAAGTAGCGTGTGCTCATATTACGCGGATAACCACTCCACCACCACCACTCTTCGAAGATCTCAAGATCCACAGTCAAACTCTGCATCGTAGTGAATGTCCTACATAACGGAATATGCCGAAGTTACTGGGGAAGACGCACCGGTGGTTTGTTCATTGAATGAAGGGTCTGAGATTCCAATGTGTTATAGGAGATAGATGAATGGTAGATGCACGAGAAGGGTGTCGGGGATGAGGATAGTGTAGAACTAGGTCGTCTATGGAGGCGCTTCTCTGTATGTTGCAGGCTATGCAAGCGCCAAACCCTGCCAAACCTAACATGCGACTCAGGACGCGCCTGTCACGTATACCGATGCGAGGCACCTGTGTCTACACGGTGTTGACATAGTAAGATCATACGGAGCATGTAAGGAACGGGATGCAGACATTGACCGCTCTCAATATCGCCACAAGTCATATCAAAATGCGAAGGAGAAACTGCCTGCAAGTATCATGGTCTCGTGAGTCTAGCACTAGCCTCCGGAGGCGACTAACCTAGTACATAGAGGCGCCGAATTGCTACTCTCTATCAGTAATAAGTGAACTGTGAACTGAATTTAAATTAGCGCACTCTCGTCGACGTATTTGTGGAGAATACCTTATAGGAATGGCTACGCACCGTGTGTACCCATCTCCGCCCAACTTGAAATTGATGCAACATCCAAGTTCACCCACTCTTGGAAGAGTGTGACCATAGCAATCGCGAAGAAATGTCGGGAAGATATCGTTGGTAGTCAAATTGCATGTTTTATGCACCGTATACTGTGGTTCGGAATGCTATGTGTCGAACAGGTCTGAGCATGAGAGGGGGTTGAGAGAGACAGTCACAGATGAAGCTTCTCGCGGAACGCGGTGTTCGCGGCCTGTCGGCCCGGGAAGATCATCGCCTTCCTAACCCGGATTAATCGATAAAACGGGGTATCTTCTCGAGTGGTTTGGCGCTTATTAGGCTGGGGCTTTGATTCTTACTTCACCGTTTCAGCTTGTACTTGCAGTCTAAAGCTGCTGCTTGTACTCGGTTACGTGCTTTTTTTTATGCTTAACTAACATACTATCTGCTCACGAAGGCCCCACCGAAATCTGAACTAGGCTCGGATACAACAGCATGATAAATGTGATCGGTCGACTGCCGGTGCCTGCGGTGAGTAGATTTCAGTACGTTGCGGGAGAGCATATTGTGCTTGACAGCTTTATTAAAGCTATCCAGAATATGTCTGCGAATCTCAAATCATGTGACGATGTATCGCGTTAGTTCATATATTAAGGCAGTCTCGCGAGCCAGCGCCCACTAGCACACCTGATTCTTCCGAATGGACATCATATCTCGGTATGGTATAGGCGTATTCCGACAGTCATGCATAGTTAAGACAGCGTGTTTTGAAATTCCCTGCTCACTGCTTTCAAGTCGGATTGAGCTGGAGTCCGAGTCCCTGGCATAGCCATGAGTCCTATCAACTACAGACCCAGCAATACGAAGCTGTGCCAGTACTATCCTCCTATCCCCTAGCACTCTTGGGCGCATCTGTGGAATTGCAGGCTCCTTTTAGGTCTATACAGATCCATCTTCGTGAAACATATCATGCTAGCTTTGCTTCCATCCTTCGGTCAGTGGCAGAGCCGATCCCATGGTCTAATTCAATACTGAGCGCCCACTAGCCCCAGCAGCTAGCATTCTGGACTTGTCCTGTATGGCTAACTCGCACACCATCCGCGTCTCCTTGACCTGTGCATGCTCCTTTGAGAATGCGTGTACTTCCCAGCAAGACGCAAGGGAAGACGTAAAGCCGATCGTGGAACATTCCGAGTGTCTTTGTCTGGTATGCTTGCAGCCTACTTTGGCACAGTGCTAGCTGCCCCCCAGCATGTCACCCGTCGGAAGCTGTATTGAGCTGCGGTTTGCCTTATAAATGTCCTGAAGGTGTATGCTTAGCTGGCCGACTACTGCTTCACCTCGAGCCATGTCTTTGACTACTGAGACAACACTGTCGGTTGAGGCACATGTCTCCAAGGAACGACTGCCCAAGGGACTTGCATTTTGGATGTCCTTTGCCGCAGTCGTAATGTCTATCTTTCTCAGTGCACTTGATCTGACAGCGGTGGCTACGGCTCTGCCAACCATTACCTCAGACCTCAACGGTGGCGACGACTTCACGTGGGTGGGGTCGGCCTACGCACTTTCCAGTACGGCCATCCTTCCACTGTCTGGGGCTCTCGCGGATACCTTCGGAAGAAAACCTATCATGCTGGCTTCCATCTTACTTTTTGCGATGGGAAGCGCTTTGGCCGGTTCGTCGCAGAACATGAACATGTTGATTGCTGCCCGGGGTGAGCCAATCTCCATCATCGATCTATGTCAATCATTAAACATCGATGCAGCTGTTCAGGGTCTTGGCGGCGGCGGCATCATTAATCTTGCGGAGATTATCACTTCTGACCTTGTACCTCTTGCTGAACGGGGGCTCTACCAAGGTACCATTGCTCTGACATGGGCATTTGCATCGGGTATAGGTCCTCCAATTGTATGTACCATTATCTCTCTATTTTTCATTCACTTAGCCCACTTTCATATAGGGCGGTGCTCTGTCCGAGAAGGCATCATGGAGATGGTTATTCTGTAAGTTTACTATCTTACATCTTATCCTTTTACTGAATTGCAAGAAGATCTCAATCTACCTCTAACTGGTCTAGCGTTCTGTCTAGTCTGGAGATCTCTCAAGGTCCGGAAACCAGAAGGATCCATTGCCGAAAAACTTGCAAGAATTGATTGGCTGTAAGTCAACCTCCGAGCATCGTATACTATGCATGGTCTCATGTGGAACAGGGGAAACTCCATTGTAGTTATGGGATCAACTTTGGCGATTGTAGGGTTGACATTTGGAGGCATCAGGTTCGAGTGGAACTCTGTGCAAGTCCTTGCGCCCCTGATCATCGGTGTGGGTCTTATACTGGCATTTCTTCTATACGAGGGTAAGTGCCCTAAAACACCCACAATACCGTGGGAAGTTCTCGGTAATCGTACCAGTGTGGGCGGGTGCGTATAAAGGTTCGAGGCTAGGGTGCCGTGTTGTTCATTTCTTCCGATATAGATTTCTGGGAACCTTCGTTCATGGAATCACCAGCATCTCTGTCATATGTCAGTGACACATAGTGTCGAGACGGAATGCCAGCTCACATCGCATATTCGCAGAT
The DNA here is from genome assembly GCA_011032875.1 of Phlebia tremellosa. Classification (NCBI taxonomy): domain Eukaryota; kingdom Fungi; phylum Basidiomycota; class Agaricomycetes; order Polyporales; family Meruliaceae; genus Phlebia; species Phlebia tremellosa. Next base: position 30,768 of record JAAIFI010000060.1, on the reverse strand, counting down.
TACTTGCCAGTATATTTCCAAGCATGTCTTGGTGCCTCACCTATCCGCTCTGGGGTCGACATGCTCGCTACCGCTATGATCATCGCCCCCTTCGCCCTTCTAGCCGGTGTTGTCGTACAAGTGTCACACAAGTATCGACCGGCAAACTTTACAGGATGGGTGATAACGATCGTCGGATTTGGTCTGCTCACTCTGCTGAAGGCAGACGACTCAGTGGGTAAATGGGTGGGCTATCAGATTGTAGTCTCAATTGGAACAGGTGTTATTGTACGTGCACAATTCCTACTTGTCTGAGACCATAGCTTATTAGATTATCTATCGCACAGTTTGCATCGACTTTCTTCCCCATCCTAGCCCCGTTGCCGGTCGAACGCACAGCCGCAGCATTGGCCTTTTTCGCTTTCCTGCGCGCATTTGCCCAGACATGGGGTATCACGATCTCCTCCACAATCCTTCAAAATGAGTTGAAGAAGAAGCTGCCACCTGCTTTCGCATCGCAATTCCCTCAAGGCGTCGAAATCGCATATGCTGCAATTCCTGCCATCCGATCTCTAGATGAATCCCTCAAGAGTGAGGTCCAGGCTGCGTTTGCTAGCAGCATGACGACTGTTTGGAAGACGATGATTGGGATTGCTTGTTTAGGCTTGTTAACGGTTGCACTCTTGCGAGAGATACCAATGAAGGGGCATACAGATGAACGATACGGTTTAGATGATTCAAGGCAGTCGAGGGCTGTTGACAAGAAGGATAGTGGTGACGAGGTCATCGTCACCGAAAGCAAATTTGACGTCTAATACATAAACGTGCGATATATTTTGCAGGGGTTCGTACAATATAATCCTGCGTTCTGTAACGTCGCGTATATCGTATGTTCGACACGAGGACATAGACGCTCTCTACAACTTCCGAGATGGTTGACATCAGGAGGTAGTCCGTTCGTGATGTTCATTAATGTCGACCAGAAGATGAACCACGGCATACGTCATAGTAAGAAAGCATAGAAGACTGAGAGCATGAGAAGGCAATATGGTGGCGGGGCTAAAATGGTGACATAGCATAGGTCGAATAGTGATGTTCGTGACATGAAAGGAGAGAAGACCACTGTACATTCGCGTCCAGCCTATTTCCAGTCGCATGTACGGAATTTAGGTCTTGTCGTGCTATTAGAGAACGAGGATCGGAAACTTGACGCTTCTGGAGATCCCCGGTCGGAGCGAAAGTCGCAGACGGAAGGACTCCTCGAGGAACCAGAGCTATCGTCGTCGACCCAGCAGCGAGGACGGAGATGTGACACCTGATACTGGTGAGAGGGGGGAGGCGATTTGGGAGGCAGCGGCGGCACACCAAGAGCCGTTGTGAGGGCACGAAAAGATATGAGTGATATCGATGGGGACTCCGAACGAGATGAGACCTCGGAGACAGCACGCGATGAGCAGCTCCATGACGGTGTAGACGGCCAAGAAATCGGGGACATGGAACACATAGAGCTATGTGATGATTGTGATGAGGCATCCGCGGTTTGTTCAAGCTGAGTAGCTGCCCGTTGTAGCTTCTTTGACTGGGTTGTTTGTGATTTATTCGCTGCCTTCCGTGTATGACCCGCGATCGCGCCATCTGTTTCCTGGGACATTTCGACGTCACCATCTCCATCAGTAGCCGCCATACGCTTGGCCTGCTCGCGAGTAGGCCAACCATGGACCTTCTGACGATGACGAGTAAGCGCAGAGGGATCTGTGCATCTCCAATCGCATGGCACACCGTCTTCCAAAACTGCACAGGGCTTCTTGAATTCCGGACCTTTGCTGAAATGGAGGTGAGCACAATCGATTGGAAGAAGCACATATATAGTCGGCACACGTACTGTGTTAATACATGAGTCTCAAAGTTGCGTTTCTGAGTGGAAGCATAGCGGCAATTGTGCACAGTACATTGAAATTCCTTCCTAAATCAGGGTGTCAGACTCATCAGATAGACATAGGTACGACCTACTGTTCCCGCGGAAGATGGGTCTTGAGGTGGCGGTCAATATCGGAGTTGGTTCCGCACTTCAAGGTCGTTGTGCATCCGGCACGGGGGCATTTCCAAGGCGGCTTCTGATAGTCAAACAAGATAAATTCACAGAAAAGTGAATCAGTGAGCTGTTCGTACCTTAGAAGAGCGCAATATATATAATGAGTTCCCCGAACAATCTCAAGGATTCGTAAGACCTACCTTGTTTGCCGTTTCTGGGACTGCGATTTCACTTGCCGTCGTTGAGTCCTGGGTTAGGTTACTTCTCGTCGGATGAGCTACTATGCGTGTATTTCTGGAGTCGCGAGCAGTCTGAGTTGCATGAGCAGCACGAAGAGGATATGATAGGTCTCTTCGTGGTGTAGATTCTCCGGGTGGGTCTGTTGTCCCGCCACGTATAGGTCGCACAGGAGGCATGCTAGCGACGTACCAAGGGTCGTACGGCTAGTTGGTGGTTTGGAAGAGGAACGTATGTGAACCGGTACAACAAAGGACGCCCTTTATATAGGTCTTGGCGCCAATAATACTAGAAATTGAACCGACGAGCTCAATTTAAGCTCAGTAGTTATACTCGGGGCTATGAGTTCTGATTAGTATAGCTAGTCAACAAATCTGAGCGCGAATGTACCTTATTCCTGTGTCGGTGCGCATTTTCGAAGGAACGGGACGGGGCGTGGAAAGAAAAGCACAATAACCAACCACGCGAAGCCGCCGGAGACTGACTACCTGATGAGCGGCCACGATTGTGGACTCGGAAAAAACACACTCACATCCTGTGTACAAGGGCAATTGCCCTATGCAACCGTCAAAACCTTTCACTCGCCGTCCAGATCAAGATTCCATTTGGATGCTATGTGACCTTCTTCCATGACTAGGAATCGCCAGATCGGAGTTCGCAGCGTGTTGCGGGAAGCTTGGACCACAAAATACTACGAAGAGAAGATGCGCCTATTCAGAATCCGCAGGACACCATGGAGGACCGAACGATGACGGGCGTAGGCCGAGAAATTGGTAGTTGCATACGGCTCAGTTGGCGCGTACGACACCGGCTCGCAAGGTTGACAATCCGCATAGGACGTGACTACTTATCGGCGTTATCACATCGGATAGCATTGTCCCTCCCTAGCACTAGTGAGTTGACGATACGCTCCAAAGTCTAAAGTAACGTTGAGCACTCACCATGACTCGCTCGCAATATCGAAGTTGTAGGGCCATCAACCGGCACAAAAGACCCCCACTCATACACCACGCCTCACTACCACGAATCGATCAGAGTTGTATCCGGATTACACGTATTCCGGTTATTCGGGGTGATAGTCCTTCTAGATGAGACTCTATAAGGGGCCACAATCTTGGCGGGCCACCTCCACAATGGGGGGGGTCGAATCGGCCTCACAATAAGACGACCTTTCAGATCCGCCGGTGCTCTAAGAAGATACATGATGATGCTGCAAGAGCAGGTGAGTTCGCAAAGCTCGAGAAATATCCCGCTGAACTAACGTACATTTCTTTTAGCTCGGAGAACATGAAAAGTCAATCGAATACTAACTCGCGGGTCGTCGGACTGCGTAGTCACATTCATTCGCAGCTAGAGAATTCGATGGGGGTGGGGCCAACACCTTCAGCGTGCGTCATGTTCTCCCTCTTGATAGCTAAATGATTCAGGACTGATGCGGCCGTTGGATGCAGTGTTCTTGGCATGAAGATGTGTGTAGGACGTGTGGTCGACGGTTCGTCCCACCACATCCTACAAGGCATCTCATGTGCAGATTCTCTTGCTTGCGACTCGCGTGGGGACGAATCTGAGAGAACGTTGCGAAGACTCTGCTACACGGTAGCCATGAGCGTGGACCCAGGACCTTCTTGATTGCTTTTTGAGTGGGTGTGAGACGAGGCGCTGCATCGAATGCCACCTTGAAGATTGACGGGTGAGTTAAGACGCCTTCATAAGAACAGAACATGCACTGGCATAGCCGGGGTGGCCTTAGAAGTTATGCGCAAAACTTGTGTGTACAAATCGACATCAAATCCAGAGTTGACTGTGGCACATCAGGCCCCAAGAGGAGAGACACGCCTCTGCTAGACTAAAGCACACGTATAAAAGGATCCAAGGAGTTGAGAAAACCAAAGGGAACACTTCTGATGACCTGCGACCAGAGCTTAAAAGCATTCGCGATAGATCGACGACTCGCCCATCGATGGAGAGGGAAGTGCCTGAGGGTACCGTGGGTGGTTGCGACGGCGAATGTCTTCTGGTGTATACGTACGCCAATGGTGATGCACATTACGCCTCGCTGCTTTCTAGTCGCTCCTAGAAAGATGTCGCCCAAAGTTACTCAGAGGAAGGTTTGAGGTACATTTCTGCTCCATCGAGAGGACTGGTATCGACAAGACCTCCCGAGTCGACTACAGTTCTGGGTTAATCTTGATGAAAGGTTCCTTGGACAGATCCATGTGGCACGGGCACTACAACAAGCTGCGGCCTCTCTTGCGGAGGGCATTTGAATAGAACAAGGATAATGCAACATTGCCACTGCAAGAAAGTTACAGAAGTCGCGAAAATTGGATCTAGACACGTACCTCGTGGCGACCCATACATCGCAACCCTCCGCACGCTTCTTCAGAGGAACAAAGAAGCCTGCCTCGGGTTGCCCGTACGGTCGACGAGCAACAGATTCAGACAATTATACCCATTTTCAAGTCCTTAAAGATCGCTGAATTCTCTCGAGACACGTTGAATACGCCGATCCAGTATCTTCATTGTCATGCGGGAGCTTGTAGGTCCCGGTTGCCCTCTGCGATCGCGCTCGGATCCGCCGTTCGATCCAAGCGCGTAGTTTGGCCTTGATTTGCTAGGTTTGGCTTGCTCCTGCTACTCGCTCGGGTTAGACCATAACACCGGTTCGGTGCAAAAGAGAATTGTTCTCTGTCGATGGGGTCGCATGTGGAGGACGGAATCAAGACTATCCAAGCGGTGACGCCGAGTTGTGGCGGCAGTGGGCCAAGCTGCAGGTCGCCGGAGGTGGCCCGGGGTGACGCGACCTGACTCTTTCCACCACCACCACCATCGACTAGCTTCCTCCTGCTTCACATTCCCATCAACACCATTGCTAGAGCTGAGCTTGACGATACATCAACAACCCATCAAAGCACCATCTTCTTCTCCACATGCGAGACGCGGCCGAACTTTCGACATGTCAGACCAGGGAGAAGCACCACCCGTGAATTCAGCACCTTGAGGGCGAAGCTCACTCTGGCGATAGAGAAACCTCGGGCCATGGCTTTCGCGTTACTCGAGAAATGGCTATCAAGTCACGAATGCCCCACAATTTGATGGAGATTACATCTCAGTGTATGGACTGGCAATGTCGTAATGATGAGTCTGAGTGAGATTATCCAGATCTTGCGCTAGGTGTGTCTTGCGTCTCATCCCATCATGTGCTTTTCTAAGCAGAGTACTTTACAGAACATGCCATAGACTCACTTGCCAGATACGCGTTGACCCGGTCGGATAGGAAAGAGCCTAGACATACAATGCATCGTCATGCTAGCTTGCCCTGCTATGCAGGAATGTCGACAAAGCGTCGCAGAAGAACCGCTTGATTCACACGACTCGCCAAGAGGCAGCTTCATACGCATTCGGATCGTATAGGTCAAGTCCACCGTCTGGTGGTGTCCCTTGGACCGCGATCGTCTTATGAACATATCTGAAGCTTCAAAGATAGCAAAACAGACCTAGCAGACAGATTCTCTTTTGCCGGCGTTGTTTCGTTCTCATCCGATAATGATATCTCGGAGTTGACCTGCACAGCAGATTCGACGGCACATATGTATCTGTGGTAACCAACCCAGCCTGAGCTACGTGCACTGTTCTTCTACGTGTACAGAGCCTGATACACCACAGATATACACTGTTTGTTGGGCGTCGTAGTCCAACGCCTAAGTTATTTCCACCCTCGTTCGGAGTCAGTATAGTGGAAAGCGGCAGCTCACGGGGCATTCACGCGATCCCGACGATCCTTTCCCGATATATCCATCTCGCCTTTGTGGCGCGCGATCCGCGGCCTAAGCCGCAAATTGACAGGGCGGACTCATCGCTTTCGTGCGTCGGAGAGGCTGCCAGGGGCTGACCGGGTGGAAGAGGATCTCTAACAGCGACGGCCATCGTCGCACACTATATGTCCTTCGTGTTCAACGTACTTTCCCTACACAAGCTTAGATCTTGTTCAATTGCACGCTCTGTACTTCTATCGGGCCGCACGAGCACCAGGGTCGCAGCAGTCATGCCCAAGCGGAAGAGGACGGCGTCTAAAGTCATCGTACCTGCTGTTGAAGTGAAGGGGGAAGCAGCGGCATCAATCTTGCCTGCGAAGACTGCGGCAGATGGGATTCCAACACGAAGATCTTTGCGCACAAAGAAGACTGTCGTAGTTGAAGAGGCCGCCTGGGATTATCCAGAACAAGAAGATGACCCGTCAACGGATTCTTTGGATGGAAATGAGAAATCCTCCAAGAAATCACCGGGGAAACAAAAGAGACGTAAGAAAAATGATGAGCCTGTTGTGTACGATATACTTCCGGTAGAGCGCAAGTATACAAGCTTCAAAGGTAGGCCCTATTCATAATCGTCCGCTAGTGATCTCTAATATCTATTAACTAGGTCGCCTCGGTTATGCGTGCCTGAACACGATTCTCCGTGCCCAAAAGCCGGAATCTATATTTTGCTCTCGAACATGTCGTAAAGATACCATACACAAGAACGGTTTGGACTTTGCGAAAAATCTCGGCTTGCAGAATTGTCGAGACCTATACAAACTTATTGAGGTTCGTCTTGTGTCAATGTCATGACGGTATCATCATGACGATCATATTCTGCAGTGGAACGAAGAGAATAATATTCGTTTTTTGCGCGTCTCTTCCGAAATGTTTCCCTTTGCATCGCACGCAGAGTTAGGGTATGATCTGGAGTACGCGAAGGCTGAGCTGAAGGTAAGTATCATCCTCATGATCCATACGTTAATGTTCGTCGGTCAATCGTCTAATGATCTGTAGGCGGCCGGGGACCTCGCCAAGCGCTTAGGGCACCGCCTTACCACCCATCCAGGCCAGTTTACGCAGCTAGCCTCTCCCAAAGAGAATGTCGTAGAAGCGTCCGTGCGGGAACTTGACTGTGCGTATCTCGAGACAGGAGCACAGTTGCCGTATTGACCGGAGTTGTGACTATAGACCACTGCCAAATGATGCGTTACATGGGTATGGGTAAAGATAGCGTGATCATAATACACATGGGCGTACGTCAACCACGTTTTTCTGATCGCGTATTCAACTGTATACTTAAAGTCAGTCATATAGGGAATGTATGGTGACAAACCATCCGCCTTAGAACGCTTCAAAGAGAATTACACAACAAAGCTAACAGAAGAGATGAAGGCTAGACTAGTCCTTGAGAACGATGAGGTACCTGTCCCTATCCCAATTTGTTGTTTTTTACCGTCTAACAATGCACCTCTTTAGATGTGCTACAATGCTGATGAATTGCTTCCGATCTGCAACGAACTGGGCATACCTATAGTAGTACGTCATCCTGCTTTCATTTCGAGTATTTTCACCGTTGACATCGGCCCGTATCCATCTAGCTGGATTACCATCACAACTGGATATATGTGCGCTCTCTCATCCTAGCTCATAATACCCCTCTGACAGTTATACAGCCTAGTGTCCATCCGCTCTCCACCCTCATCCCTATGATCAATGTTACTTGGCTGCGTAAGGGGATCAAGCCCAAGCAGCATCTTTCTTCACCCCGTCCTGGCTGTGAAGATGGTTCGGTGATGGAGAAGCGAGGGCATGCGGATCGCTGTTATTCACTACCGGACGAATTGGTACTTCCACCGTCTGGCGACGAGAAAGAAAGCGTTGAGGTAGACTTGATGATCGAGGTAGGTTCACATCCCCGCTTCTATGGAATATCATTGACTATGAAGCACAGGCAAAAGACAAGGAACAAGCGGTATTTCTTCTGCACCGAATATACGACTTGATGCCCGTGAAGCATGAGAACCTCCGCCCTGAGAAGGCCCCGAAGCTTTTACATGCCGATGATAGTCTAGAAGCCGCTGAGTCAGGGGAGACAGCGGCACGCACTACCAAGAAGACGAGGGGCCGAGATAAGACTGGGACGGGTGTGTACAAAGGGAATCGTACTTCTCGATTAGAAATTGAAACTCAGACAGGGACAGAAGTCATTATCTCAACTCCCAAGAAGAGGCGGGCTTCAAAGAAGAACCCAGAAATAGAGCCATGCACTGGACTGGCTTTGATTGACCAGGATGACTTGCCCGTACCCGTGGATGGGGCCAAGATCGAAACGATAGAGGCCGATGAGCACCCTGAGGCTGTTGCGGCTGCGCATGTCGACGGGGACGGATGCGGTGCTCCGCCCAAGAAGCAGAGAACGAAACGCAAATAGTAGTGTTATCTACATCACCTCAATTCATACTAGTACAGCAAGCGTTGGAATCAAAGCTGTATCGACTGAGTATCATATATGGAACCTAGTATCATCAACACCATCTCGCCCTCTACTGGTTTGAATGATATATGATAGACATCTTCAGGAGATCATACACCCAGCACATGTTTTCAACAACATACACCGTCGTGAATGTTATGTCGGTCTTTCAGATATTTCTAAATTACTTTCCTTTAGCAAAACAAGTTTACATGGTCAACAGCGGCAAGTAAGACCCGGGAACCGCTTGCTGGTTGCCTTTGGGGTCCTGTTCATGTTCAAACTTCGCCGATATCGCTGTCTTGACCATGCTCACAAGAACAATCGATAGCACTCATACATGAATTGTCTTTTCTTCTATACACCCTTCTGCTGCGGAATCACCTTGTACATCGATGTCATCACTGATCTCCGGTTCACTTCGGCGTACACCCTATGATCTTGGCCTCAGATGAGCACTTCTGTAGGCCTAATAATCAAGGGATCGCAATCGAACCGAGAATGCTTACCCTGAAGTCTAACCCTATCTTTGCAGGTAAGCTATGCTGTTGCTGCAGGTGCATTATGTGTCACAGGCACTGTCTAACTAGCTCCATGTCGATCTGACAGCCTTCGCGTTCATCGGAACTTGAGTATCGTAGTCGAAGTCCGAATAGCTGACAGCCTTACTCCGGATACTGAGGACCACAAACTGTTGGCTGCCAACCGTTATCCGCACCAGGCCCATTCTGCGTGTTTGTGTCTCCAGACGGCTCAAGAAGCAGATGACGCAAGTTCGCCGGCCGTGGCTATGCTATGAACCCCAGGAAAAGACTTCATCGCCTCCATCCGAGTCCGACTACTCCGAGCCCGGTAAACCTCAACAAAGAAGTCCGCCATGGACGGAGTTGGCGTTGTAGGTCAGACCAGACATCGTGGACAGGCACCACTGCATCCTGATGGCTTAAATGTCAAGCCTGCTGCGATTCGCGTATATGGAACAGACTTGGGTCAGTGTCCGGAAAACTGATTCTGAGTATTAGGGTTCATAAGCAGCCTGAACATGTGTCAGCGCGGATCAAGCTCTTCTGAGCGATGAGTTTGCTGTAATAGTTTGTCCAGGGTGGCGTTGACCTTAAGCTGCCAGAAGGAAGCAGTCCTATGCAGGGCCTATGTGCTGTTGGCAAGCTCGTCCACCTCATCCTTGCAACCTTCGCTGATGCAGTACTATTCGGTCGGACTGCTAGGATCTAATTACCATATGACGATGCTTGTCGCGGCGTGGAATGAGTGATGCGACGATGTTGAAGAAGCTCAACCGGTAACTTTGTTTCGTAAGTTTGTCTATCGTCCCGGGAATCTGCTTACTACTAGATTCTCATTCTATGGACGTTCAATTGGTCATCCTGACGGCCCAAGTCAGGGCCCCGTCGAAGCCATGCCATTAACGGGAAAGGGTGTGGCTGGTCGATATCGATCTCCGTCAAGCTACATTTGGGCCATAATGCGAACATTAGGCTTGGGTCTATGCAGTTCATGGATGCTCCCGATTGTCAGTCAAGAATCACGGTGCGTTAGCACTGCCAGCACGACGAAATGACACCGCCACGTGAGATACGCCAGTCTTGCCATCTCATTCATGAGCCCGGACTGCTCTGGGAGTCAATCTACGGAAGTAACAAGATTCTTCTGTCCATCATCCAACTATTCACACGCATGTTTCCCTCCATGTTGTATGTGTTTAGTCCCGCTTCAACTTTCGCTGTTTAGCCCTAGCGCTGGAAGAAAGGCTTATATACGGCCTTAAGAATCGTATGGTAGTCAGAGTACCACATCGCCGACCCCGTCACCCATACGAAGCACCACACAATGCCATCTGGAACCGCCAATCGCCCAAACCTTCTTCCGAGCAACACCGAGACAGACAGTATATCGCTCACACCCATCCGCTACCCGCCCAGTAGGCAGACGTCCACCCGAGCGTGGAGGTACCCCGTTACGAGATGGTACACCTTCTCGACTTCAGACGTCAGAGGCCTCTCTTTTCCCCAACTGCCCACGGTTTCCTTCGCATGCCCCATCCGAGCCGCTTTCCATGCAATCTATAGAGGCGCGATCCTCTTTTCCTTACCTACCCACTATGAGAATCGGATCTACAGCTTGGAAAGCTCATCGGACGTCCTCGAGTCACTCACTCATGACGCCGGATTCACCAGTGACTGGAAGAGGACGGGTTCTGTCTGCGGCATCCTGCTATCGTGAGTTCATTCGTCCTGCTCTGCCTTCTGTGCTGAACCACAACACCCAGGGTCTTTGGATCTATGCTTCAGATCCCCCGCGTTGTAGACAGCTCTTTGTCCACACTCTTGGTCGTTCTCGCATTGGTCTGTGCCTTCGAGGGACTACTTGTCAGCATTGTCTGTTACTCTCACTTTACGGCAATAAAATATGAAGGACACGCCAAGGTCTGGGTCCAAGTACGCCCAATCTATCCGCTCGCAATGCATCGTCTCTTGACATTATGTTCACTCACAGAATGCGTGCAGCTCATTTCATGCTGCTAAATGGTGGAACGTCGCCGTCTTGATGTCCATCCCTGCTGCGAATATCGCATGGTCTGTGAACGTTTTTGTTCGGCGTATGTGGTACTGAGATTGCGACAGGGCGGTGTTCTTCTTTGTTGTTGGCCTGTTGACATTGTACGCTTGCCCGCAAGTCATCTGCACCATGATAGATGATGTGTTGGAGAGGGCATCAGATGTCGGGCAGCCGTTATTGTTCGGAGCATTCGTGCTCTTACGCGCTATACATGTTATCTGCATCGTGCTAACACTGAGGCGGTTTCACCTTAGGTGTCATGGCGAGAATGGGACACGATAGCGGCAGTGGTCTATGACAGACAGTAGACACAGGATTTGAAGGCAATTGGATAACATTCATACCTAGCGGATACCCGGCATGACTACACCAGATGCTATAGAAATTGGCGCATTCCCACATACCACTCAGGGTCAATCACTGTAGTCCAGCCGTGGCCTGTGGCCTGGACTGAGACAAGTGGCCCTAGTACGCGTGTGGCGTGACTGTCGGGTCACACGTGGAAATCGTCCGGGCGCTCTCAGCTTCCGCGCCTGCAACTTTTCTCCAAAGCAACCACGGCAGCAGGCAGTCGGAATCTTTCAAACTGACCGCTGGATAACGAGGATGGCCCAGAAATTATCCTTGCAGGCAAGACGATGGCGTACTATCATAGTGACTGTGCCTATCATAGGCGCTGTTTCTTGTAAGTTGCGAACCGGGTTTTGGAAGCAGTTCTCATTACCCGCCCTGCAGTCGTCCTGTACAAGCGTCTGGTTCTGAGAGAGCCTCGACGCATGCTGCCACGCGATGATCCAGAGCGAGCTCACAAGAAGTTGGTGCCAATCACTCCGGCGGAGAAGGAGTAAACGTGCCTAGTGTACTCGGGAGGGTCGAGACACGTCTTCGAGTGCACAGGCTTGCTTAGTATGCACGCTCGGTGCATTGCCATGCTACTCCAAGGAAGATGAAATGTGACGTCTACAAGTCGGTAATCGATACCAGCGTCCAGCGATCGTGGCAAAGACGAGTGGTTGATAAGGAACTAGCGACGTAGTTACTCACGCCGTGCGCGCATAACCGGCTTCCTGTTCTCTGCTTCCTCACTCCATTGCGTTCCAGACCCGTCTACAGTGTGCATATTACTTGGACTCCTGCGTGCTTGTTGAGGCGGGGATTATCCGGACGCCGGGTATTCTGGCAGGGTTGAATGAGCGGTCGCAGTCAGCATATGCTGCACCTGCGCCGAAGCCAGTCGAAAGGGCGATAGGCCATGCTCTTCCTATATGTCGTGAGAGAATGGCATTGTGTGTAAGCTCATCGGACCGCTATGGCAGCGGCGGAACGGACGCACGCTTGAAGAGTATGACAGAGGCAATAACGCCAATGCTGAAGCCGACACCACTATAAACATGACAAAACCACCAGTCAGCATCTGTCAGGGCAGCATCTGTACGAGTAGATTGCAACGCACGACTTCACGATGAAATCCGCCACTGTCCGGGTTCACGCGACAACTAAGTCAGTGAGGTCGCCCGCGTCCGAAATGAGGAACACCTACAGCAGCGATCATACTGCTTGCTTCAGTCAGGCTGCAAGAGAGGACAATAGATCAACGACACCTTCTGAGCCACGATATTCTCGCTGGAAGTTGGCTTTGCAGGGGAGGACGTTGTAGACATCGTCGAGGTTCGGAGAGAGGGTGGTGTAAACACGGGTAAACAACGCGCCGTCCGCTGATTATTTGTGTCCGGAAATTGACGCAGAGGCGCACCTCAGCACTATACCACCAAGAAGAGCTTACAGCACATCACACATCATTATCTGAACGTCGCTCTCTGTCTCTAGCAGCTGGCATAACGGATGCATTTTTCATCATTATTTTTCTCCCAACACGCGATCTCCCACACCGAACTTGCTACCAATCTCCGGACTGTCATATACTGAGCAGCGAAAGGGGAGAACTTGAAAGACAGTCCCCGAGGCTGCTAACAGCACCAGAGATTGCGTCCAAGAGCACGTCATTGTAATCCCCAGCAGCCTCCCACATCGCGAAACCGGCCAAGTTTGCATCTAAGATGAAGGTACCTTTGGCCGCTAGAAGGATTACAATCAGTATCAGAAGCATACAAGTTTCCGCTCGTAAGACCTACCAAATGATGTTGGATCGTCGTAAGATATCATGGTCTGCTTATCAGGGATGTAAATGAATGGCTGAAACAAATTCTGTTCAGCTATGCACCACCATAGACTTCCCGAATGAACTCGCCGTTTGACTGCACTGATCGAACCGAAAGGGAAAAGCAGGCTGCGCAGTGCCGTTGTTTGTGAGCAGTCCCTCGTCCACGAGTCCGCGGAAGTTGAAGATACCGGATGGCCCACCAGAACCTTGATTACCGCACTCATCGACGCCTGCAGGAGCGTTTGCGTCCCATGAGTCGCCCAATGGTTGCTGTGACTTGTCAAACGGCGGGTACGAGGCGAGCGTCATGGAAGCTGCATTGGAATACGCATCGCTCGTATCGACATGGTAGCTGTGTCCGTAGGACGCGACGGCGAGGACGAGTTGGTTGGCCGGGAAGCCAGCGTCAGTCCAGGCTTTTATGGCAGACATTGCTGAGCCTTGCTGGAACTGCGGGGGTGCGCATGAGTCGTCGAGAGGGGCGTTCGGACCCACGACACTCGACCAACCTCCGAAGATGTCGTAGTCCATGATCGTGATATAATCGAGAACCGCCGCAAACCCAGAGACATCAGTAGAGGGTGATCCATCCGGTGCAGTGAAAGGAACTATAGAACTCGCAGCAGTCAGGGATAGGTTTTGAGCATCATCTCGAGAATGGAGTTCTTGTAGGAAAGAGAGAAAGTTGGGCGTGTCCTGGTCGGAGATGACATTACAGCCTAGTCCTTGTTTGTTTGGATACTCCCAGCTAGAGAATTCAGAGTGAGATATATAGCGAGAGACTGATAGAAATAACGCACTCGAAGTCGATACCATCCAGATTGTACTGTTTGACAAGGCTCATCACAGCACCAGCGAAGGCGGTGCGGTTGCTGGCGGAGCCTACCGCGGTTGAGAAGTATTTAGAACCAGTCCAGCCTCCTATGGTAAGGACGGCTCGCACATTCTGGTACCAAGGTGAGACAATAGGTAAATACGATACTGTTAAGGATCACCAACATTGTCATGCGCCGCCTGTACAAACTTGGGTAAGAGCGCCACGTCCGAATCGGCCAAAGAGATGACACTGGAGTCTGGGGTTGTAATTCTACAGATTAACTTGTAGTCAGCATAGCAACTGGCTTCAACAGAGACCTTGAAATACACGCACGCAAACGAGTACGCTACAGAAGTATACTTTGACCAACTTATGTTCTCGACGGCAAGGTACTGAGAGTGCCAGCTCGCGTACCAGGTTGTGGCGATGTAGGTGCGAGATTCTGCGCTTGTGGAGCAGACAGGCACGCCCCAGGCGGCCGATGCGAAGGAAAGCGGGAGGAGAATGAATGTCGGCCGCATATTGATGGCGGATAATCTGGTATGGTGGGCGAGGGCAAAAGCAAAGATTAATATACCAGGTTTCGAGCTGGCATTTAAACATTCTCGACCGTCAGCCCGCCGTCAGCCCTCCTGCTGCAGACCGGGCTGCCAGCCCAACTCTATCATGATCGACGTCAGCCTGTAATTAGTCGGGATTGACATAACATTGCAATCGAGACCATGGGTATAACCACATCAACTCTGGTCCAAGATGTGCGGTCACGTCAAGTTTCGCTTCAAGGTGGATAGAATGATCAATCACAACCCGAGAGCATCTAGAAGGATTGGGAGCGGCCTCCTCGTAATCGGTCCGCATCTCAGCCCATGATTAGCTTGAGATACAGAGACTTTCAGACAACCGGCTGTGGAGACCGTGTCATCCTTGTCAAAGGGAATGTTCGAAATACGCACTGCTCTTTATTGAATCTTCAAGCTTCGAGTGCCGCTGTACCACATACCGAGAGTTTCAACATCACAGTGATTTCATATGGCTTCTAAAACAATGAAGGTGAATGGATGTCTTAACCGCAGATACATTCAGATATACTTTACTGATGAAGTCATGAACCGAGTCGTGGTGGTGGTGGTAGGTGCACGTTGCACTTTGGTTGGATTTCGTACAGCAATTGGCGCCCATTTGAATTGCAGCTTCGAGATTCACGTAATGAAAACCTTGCAAGAACGTGGGGATGATCGGCTGCTTACATGCCGAAAGGATCTATAGTATTACAGTCGTATTGTGGAAGGTTTTGGGACGTGTATAGATTAGGACGCCACTATATGGCACTACTACAAGCGACCCGATATTCAAACCGTGCTATCAAACAACCGTTGACTCGGACGACATGTTCTTCTCGTCCACCACGACATCCGAAAGACTTCCAGTTGCGCCTTGCTGCGTTCGTATCACTATGTTACGAGAGTAAACAGCGCCTTCGTCGTTGGTGGACACATAGCCTCGTGCAAATACTGGCGCCGTAAAGACGGTGCTCTTTATGCTCTCATGCTTGGCCAGTCCCAGCCGAGCAGTGATAAGGCACTGCGAGATACCCTGCACATATATTTTAGTATGATTTGGCGATAGCGCACGTGAAATCACTTACGAAGAAGAAAGGCAGAATGCACACTGATATGAAGCCAACGCCGGACCGAGTCTATCAAACACATAAACAGTCAAAGCCAATCATAATCGAGGATCGATATTACGTACCAGATAGTGTCCTGTTGGGGCTGAAGCCGAAATAACGTAGAACAGAAGTCCAAACCAAGTCACGAGAGCAGACTCGATAATGGCTTCGAGTGCAACGCGATAGCCCATGATTCCAGAGGGAGTGTCGCGAACTACGGAACTGATCGAGATGGCGACATGTTAATACAGATCAAGTTGAAGATTCCAAAATTTAACCACATACACAATCTTAGCAAGGATCATGACCGTTAACGTGGTGTTCACGGCGAAAGTGCATGCCCCCCAGGCCATGGAGACTTTGAGTGCACTGGAAAGCACGCCATTCTGGCTGCTATTGGGGTTGACATAGGCAGCTAAATTTGAGAAGTTTGCTACGAGCCCGATCACTGCAGGGACAGTCATGATGAGTTAGTACAATTTGCTCATCGATAGTATGCGACCTATTTACCACCACAGATGACGACGGCGATGGACGACGTGTATAGTGCCCAACGTTTCTTTGAATACACAATATAGAAGCGCCAAGCCAATAGTCCATCGGCGAGGAAGCTCTGCGATGATATTAGAAGAATCTTTGAGACATAGCATTGCATTATCTTACTGCAATAGTAGTGGTCAAACTGTCGCGAGGTTAGTAAAACCTACCAAGATGAACCGAGATGACCCACGTTTCTACCGTTCGAACAGGGGTGGTCCATTTGATGAATTCGTCCGCTGGTTGTACGGCGATGCGAGCTCTCGCAAACTCAACTGAATGACTGGCGAGATGCGCAGCCAAATCCAAAAACCTATAACAGGCATAACATCAGCATCAGCATCATCGGCGAGCCTGAAAGTGCTGCAGTCTGCATGCACTCACAGGAGAATAGTCACGATACGCAGGTTCCTATAAGAGTTTCCACTCCCCACGTATGTGCTCACGATGGCTATGATAAACAGGACGAAATACGCGCCTGCGATATAATGATTAAGAAACTGACGCAACAGCGGATGGATAGACTACATACCGGCAAGGGAACAAAGTACAGAGAAAACAGGGGCCTCGAACGCGAGGTCAGGAACTTCGACGCTGGCAGGAGTAGACATGACAGCAGATATAGAGAGATGACTCTCCTCGTCGAAGGGACACCAGCCTTGCCAGTCTGTTTATATGTATCTCATCTGCCTGAAGCTATCAATCATAATGTTGCTTTTTAAAATAGAAGTGGATTGCGCTCAGATCATCACTCACCAAAGAACCAAGGAGGCAATGTCGTGTGAACATTCCGGTGCCGAGCGCAAGGAACGATATCACGCTCGGTTGAGAATGCTACGCTTTAACACGAGCACGACTCACCTTGTTCCAATTGCATGTGAAGGCGACTTGAGAATACTTTGACATTGGGTTCAACATCAAGGGGGCCGATGCAATGTCGCTTAACGTATTGACTGACAGTGGGATAAGTAGCGCGTGGGAGCCATTTTGACCTCCTGATAGGATATAGTAAATTGCACAAGGTACCGAACAGTTGAACATGGATCCCATCAACGATATGAGATGGTTCCCAATGCTTCTCAGACAGACTGCTCAAAGATGCGATAACAATCCAAGTACCTTGCTCATAGTATGACCCGTGTGCTGCAGCGTGAGTCAAACTTGCTCCTTGTGGTCGCGCCAGTCAAGCTCCTGATCTGCTTCATGAGCCGTTGCATTGATACCTGATTCATAGATAAAACAAAATGATTAGTTTGAGCCAGACCCGATCTGACTTTGGCAACGTTTGCAGACTTGAACTCAGGAAAGTCCACTTGATGCGGTAGCCATAGTGTGATTTCTAGCATGAAACTCAAACTCATCGCCCCATCAGCGCGACCACCAGGGTGCCGAGTAGAGTGCCCTAAAAACAAAGATGATGCAACAAAACTGATGCGAGTTTGACGAACGACATACCTCACAAAGTTTCCTTTGAGGGAATCAAGCTTGTGAAGCTGGAGGATGCTATACTAGACGACGAGGTGCCAGCTTGCAGGTAGAGCGTCATAATCAAGTCGCACACAGAATAACCCAAGGTTATCAGATGTATGAGCAGTTCTGACCATTGGAACTATCATTGCACTGCAGAGAAGGTTGAAGGAGAGATGATAAGCGTGCGGGAAAGTCGGAGTTGCCACTGATCGGAGAAAGAACACCCGAAGTCGGACGCTGAAAGCATATGACAGGATTTCAACTGGGTCTCTTTCGAGCGCTTCCCGCGCGACCTACGTCGTTTCGACTTTCCTGTCGTTTGGCGACATATAAAGCATTCGGTATCGATGTATGAGAGAGAAACAGTAAGTCCCAGTGAAATTGTCAACGCTTTGTCTCATCAGGCGTTTTCCACCTTCTTTAGATGACTACATGCGCGAGGACTTTAAGTCGCACGAGCTCCCAGGCTGAACCTCCTCCCTCACGAAGTCGACTGACTATATAGAACGACGTGTGATGGATACACTAGGACTAGAAACCCAAACGGGTCGTGAATTTCGAACTGTTGAAGGTTCAGCCGAGTTGCTCTAGTTCGTAGCGAATTCGCTTGGGGCGTGGAATAAGCTCGTGTTCACCCGTACGTACATTGCAATGACCCGCGCTCCGAGTGCTTAATTCATATCTGATTCCTCCAGCGCCCCGCCCGCTGGTACTATAAAGTGCCTGCATTCAACTCGCACCCCAGCCTTTCAAGTTGAACCCTTTCACTTCGCGCAACCAGCATGCCCGCGGCGGTACTCGTCGCTTGCTGCGATTAACTATGAGGTATGCACTCAGTCACCTTTCGCGACGGTGTGCTGATCATGTACCAGTACGACTGCTGAACGGCGTTTTGGACGGTCAGGCGGTAAAGCATCTGCAATAGGCGTATAGTGATCTCTTCGTATCTTCAGCAGTCTTTTCCGCTTGCTTCCACACTCGCATATACACCTGTGATCAACGTGCGCCTTCCATCTCATTCATCGCGCACATGGACACCTGCACTGACAGCTATTGGCTGCAGCCGCGGTCCACCCTCACCTCCCCGGTCCCGGCTTTAAACCCACCACATCTCCTGCACGTCCCCAACATCCCCAATTCTTTCACTCAGTGCATCTTCTGCGTCATGCAGCACACGTACGTCCGAACAAGAACCGCAGATGCGTTTGTCGATAACAGACATGGTCGCAGTGATCTGCCTTCCTCGGCAACCCCGCACTTCTCGGACTTTCCGCATTCGTATATGCGGACCTTTTGCTCAGTGACAGGCGCTTAAGAGCAGCTTGGTTATCACAGGTCATCACGGTGATTGTATAGGACAGGCATGCGCCGAGTGAGGACCAAGCGTGGACGTTGGGGAGCGAGGGGTGGTTATAACAGATAGTGGCTGAAGTGGAAGACATCCTTGCCGGCCGCACACACCTCTCCGCAATGTCTACAAGTTCGCCAACGCCACCTACCGCGCAGGACCCTCCCATGCACACAGGAAATAGCGAACCCGCGCTCGCTCTCGTCGACACCCGCGCGAGCAAAGGCTCCGCCTTCTGGCTCTCCTTCGTCTCCATCGTCGTCTCCATCTTCCTCAGCGCGCTCGACCTCACGGCAGTGTCGACCGCGCTCCCGACCATCACCGCGGACCTCGACGGCGGCGCCGCGTTCACGTGGGTCGGCAACGCGTACGCGCTCGCGAGCACAGCCGTCCTCCCGCTCAGCGGCGCGCTCGCCGACATCTTCGGGCGCAAGCCCGTGCTGATGGGCAGCATCGGGTTCTTTGCGGTGGGCAGCGCGCTGGCGGGCGCGGCGCAGAGTATGGGCATGCTTATCGCCGCGCGGGGTAAGTTCGGGTCGTTGCTGTCGTGCGTGTGTGGACGGACGCTGATGGTCGGTTTGGCGTGCTAGCTGTGCAGGGTGTGGGAGGGGGCGCCATCTTCTTTTTGGCGATCACTATCACGTCGGACCTCGTGCCGCTCGCAGAGCGCGGGTTGTACCAAGGCATCATTAGTCTGACATGGTCTCTGGCCTCGGGTGTTGGCCCTCCGATTGTACGCCTTGTTTCAGTGCTTCGGTCTCTTGAGTCGGGTCTGACTCAGCTAACAAACAGGGTGGCTCGTTAGCCCAGAAAGCGTCTTGGAGATGGTTGTTTTGTACGTGCTTTGTAAAAAAAAACAAAAAAATTCTCCGCGTTAACGATGCCCATTCTAGACCTGAATCTTCCAGTGACCGGCGTCGCACTTTGTCTAGTATGGCTCTTCCTCAAGGTCCGCACGCCTGAGGGTTCAGTACCAGCTAAACTGGCTCGTGTGGACTGGCTGTATGTCCTGTACCTCCTGAACTCAGTTCTTTTCTAACAGGTCTATATAATACAGAGGCAATTTTATTGTTATAGCAGGTTCTACGCTTGCCATAGTAGGCCTTACATTTGGCGGCATCCGCTTTCCGTGGATATCGGCGCAAGTACTCGTGCCGCTCATCGTCGGCCTTGCTCTCATAGGCGCGTTCTTGCTGTATGAGGGGAAGATACCGCGTGAGCCTGCCATCCCCTGGGAGGTGTTGAGCAACCGCACAACTGTCGGAGGGTGTGTGAATTGTCATCAGCCGATATTCTTCGTTCCTAAGCATGAGATGCACCTTTAGTTATATGTCCACGTTGGTACATGGCATTGTCATGATCTCAATAATTTGTAAGTGGCATCAACTTCTGGTGCCCGATTCGTGCTCAACAATGGTGCCAGACTACCTCCCTGTGTACTTCCAAGCGGTACTTGGAGCGTCTCCGATTGGTTCTGGCGTGGACGGCCTCCCAACTGCATTGATCATAGCACCGTTTGCACTCTTCGCCGGTGTTACAGTACATACCATGAAGAAATACCGTCCGGTCATCCTGACAGGATGGGTCCTTACGATAGCAGGGTTCGGCTTGCTCAGCCTTCTTCGCGCCGGCGACTCGGTAGCTCAGTGGGTAGGATACCAAATTGTAGCGGCCGTGGGTACTGGCATACTGGTATGTATAAGAATTTTTGTACGACCCCATAGGCAAACTGTTGATACAACTTACATCATCATAGTTCTCCACGACCATCTTCCCTGTGCTCGCGCCACTTCCCGTCGAGCGCACAGCCTCTGCGATCGCCTTCCTGGCGTTCCTCCGCGCTTTCGCGCAGACGTGGGGGATCACCATCGCGTCGACGATCCTGCAGAACGAGCTGAAGAAGACGCTCCCCGCGGGGTTCGCCGCGCAGTTCCCGCAGGGGCTCGAGATCGCGTACGCGGCGATCCCCTATATCCACGACCTCGAGGAGCCACTGCGCACGGAGGTGCAGGTCGCGTTCGCGGACAGCATGTCGGTGGTGTGGAAGACCATGGCGGGCATAGCAGGGCTCGGGCTGTTATCGGTGGCGCTGCTGAAGGAGGTGCCGCTGAGGGTCAATGTGGACGAGAAGTTCGCGTTGGATGATGTGAGGAGGAGCGAGGTGGACGATGAGGAGAGCTCGATACTGGAAGACACGAAGGAACCGATAGAAGAAGAGTCTAGAGTAGAAGAGTCCAAAGACGCGACTACGGTGACCGACACGGTCACTCCCAGCTCATGACCGTTCAGCGATATCATCTTGGGCTGTACTACTCTACGAGCACAATCTACTGCAATTTTCGCACCGCCTGTCATGACGAGAATGGGTTCGCGCTTGAACGCGACGGTTTTTTCTGACCGCGTCGAACGTCGCGGGCTAAGACCCCCCGCACGCCACTGTCGTGGGTTAGGCATGAGCAAAGACGATTCACGATGCCCCCGCTTTGCCTCCGCTAGTGCATCGCTGTCTCGTCCTCAGAACGCCTCGCCTTGCACATGTTGTAATTCGGCAAGCAGGGACGCGTTTTCTGCAGCTGTTGCGCAGTCACCGCCACCGTGACTCGAGTGAGCAGCAGATTGGCGGGAAGACCAAAGAGAGAGTCGCGATCAAACTCGGGCACGGGGAGCACGTCATCCGTCTTACAGGCTGCCTTCGGTCAAGGTTAGCGCCCATTATGCCTCCATCGCATTTGGGCGTCTGTGGCGTAGTACGATCAAGAATGGATCAATTACTCGAGCCTACAGAGGAGACTGTAGGCAGGAACGCGGCCGCAGCGTCTTTCCGCTGCCATGTCCGAACGGATTGTGTCGTCTCGCGTACGTGAAGCAGATGCGAGGCGACACGGTCGCTGCGCTACGCTTGTTCTCGCCTCTTGATTGCGACATTCGCTGTGATGGTGCAGAGCTACGCAGCTGGTTATGCGCAGATGCCGATTTAACGCGTACAGCATCAGGGGCGGACGCTTGTACATTGTATGACGATAATTGCGCCAAGGACGGGTTTATTCAGCGCCTCTGTGGCCCTCACTCACACGTAAGTCATGTCTTAGCCGACGCTATAAAGTAGCTGATGGTTCTCCGTTCAACAGTCCCTCACCAACCTCATTCGCCATGGAGTCTTCCACCTCCGTTTCACGACCTGCTTCGACTGTTACGAACGACCCACCCCCTCTAACGGGCTTCAAGAAGGGTTCTGCTTTCTGGCTCACCTTCCTCGCCATAAGCGTGTCCACCTTCCTGAGTGCAATCGACCTTACCGCTGTAGGCACAGCGCTTCCAACCATCACTGCTGACCTGAATGGCAGCGATGACTTCTCATGGGTCGGTTCGGCATACGCTCTATCTAGCACGGCTTTCCTACCACTATCCGGGTCCTTGGCCGATATTTTTGGCCGTAGACCAGTTATGATGGGTTCTATTCTTTTCTTCGCTGTTGGAAGCGCCCTGTCCGGAGCCGCGCAGAACATGAACATGTTGATTGCTGCACGAAGTAGGTGTTCTGCTCTACATCGACAATTCACCTTATACTAAAGTTTTGCGTAGCCGTGCAAGGTATTGGAGGAGGAGGTATCCTCAACCTCACGGAAATTATCGTTGCCGATCTTGTACCTCTTGCGGAGCGTGGTATGTACCAAGGTCTGATTGGTCTTGTATGGGCGATGGCCTCAGGTGTTGGACCCCCGATCGTAGGTATCGAATTTTAGTGCGAAAACCAGTGGTTAACGCGTCTAAAATCTGCAGGGTGGCGCATTCGCCCAGAAAGCATCATGGAGATGGCTCTTCTGTAAGTATTCAATGACCACACCAGGAAATGTAATTGACGGTCACCTATTAGACATGAATCTTCCTTTGTGCGGCATTGCCTTTGGTCTGGTCTGGATCTTCCTCCGAGTCCGTACACCAGAGGGATCTGTCATGGCAAAGCTCGCTCGAGTGGACTGGACGTAAGATACCGTTTCTTATGTCCGCATTTTGTTCACTCTAACTAACACGCAACTACAGAGGAAATTTCATCATCGTAGCAGGCTCAGCACTTGCTATCACTGGCTTGACATTCGGGGGTATCAGATTCCCTTGGGACTCCGCGCAGGTCCTCGCGCCTCTGATCATCGGCGTCGCTTTGATCATATTCTTCCTGTGGTATGAGAGTAAATTCCCAGCGGAGCCTTCTATTCCGTGGGAGGTAGTCGCCAACATGACCAGTCTCAGCGGGTATGTGCATTCACATATCAATGCTTTAGTAGCATGAAATTGACGCCAATTTCAGATACCTGGGAACGTTCTTCCAGGGCATCGTCAGCATTTCCGCCATCTGTACGTCTTCGCCCCACTTTATAGATCTTGAACTTACTCATTCTCCGTCCCTTTCCCAGACTACCTCCCTGTATACTTCCAAGCAGTACTCGGTGCCTCTCCCATCCGCTCCGGCGTCGACGCGCTGCCCATCGCCCTCGTCATCGCCGCCTTCGCGCTCACCTCCGGCGCCGTAACCCAGATCCTCAAAAAATACCGCCCCGTCAACTATGCCGGCTGGATCATGCTCGTCGTCGGCTTCGGCATCCTCTCCCTCCTCAAAGGCTCCAGCACCACGGCCCAGTGGGTCGGGTACCAGCTCATCGCAGCCGGCGGGATGGGGCTGCTCTTCCCCGGCACGGTCTTCCCCGTGCTCGCGCCGCTCGACGTCGAGCGCACCGCGTCCGCGCTCGCGTTCTTCACCTTCGTGCGCGCGTTCGCGCAGACGTGGG
Organism: Phlebia tremellosa; assembly: GCA_011032875.1. Lineage (NCBI taxonomy): Eukaryota > Fungi > Basidiomycota > Agaricomycetes > Polyporales > Meruliaceae > Phlebia > Phlebia tremellosa. Next base: position 6,884 of record JAAIFI010000060.1, on the reverse strand, counting down.
GCATCACGATCAGCGCGACAGTGCTGCAGAACGAGCTCAAGCGCAAGCTCCCCGCGGCGTTCGCGGCGCAGTTCCCCGCGGGCATCGAGATCGCGTACGCGGCGATCCCGTACATCCGCGAGCTGCAGGAGCCGCTGCGCACGGAGGTGCGCGCCGCGTTCGCGGATAGCATGTCAGTCATTTGGAAGACGATGATTGGTATATCTGGGTTGGGCCTGTTGTCGTTGCTGTTGATGCGCGAGATTCCGATGAGAGTGTTCACTGATGAGCGGTATGGCCTGCACGAGAAGCCAAAGGTCGCGGACGAAGAGGTCGCAGTGTCGACGGTTGCTGTTGACGGCGGTGAACCGAAGCAGGTAGCTTCGTAGACGATCGGTGTCACGAATAACGACTTATTTATTCTATCTATGAGAGTGTAATCATGATGATATCCACACTGTAATGATGTATCTAGAAGGTGTTTCCAAGGACATTTGCTATTCGTACACTACATGGCTCATGAAATGGATGACGGTTATCGACTGTACAAAGATGAAAGCAGAAAACATGGGGGACGAGAATGCAATGCGGTATGAGAGATTGTGAGTATGATAGTATGGATATAGATGATGATGAAATGACTCAGTTCTTTACAGATACAGAACGACATTGAAGCAATGACCATAATGCAGGGATCCTATGAGTTTAGAGGTATATGATTATACTACGTGCCGACTCATGCGTCGCGGATATTGGTTTTGACGAAGATCGTGGAGAACAGGTATTGCGAAAGTTGGGAATCATGCAGGGGTAAGTGTCGGTAGCCTACAACGCGACAATCAGCACTTGCTCCTCGCCAATCAAGGAAGATGCGAAAGACATACCAGAGTTCAAACTGGACAAGTTGGTACAATAAACACCAAGGTTTTCTTCGTCCTCGCCCTCCTGCCGTACAGCGAACCGGACGAAGACCAGATCAAGCATATCGCCGACGCAATCGAACGGTAGCGAGAACTTCTCTTCCCACACCGGGTTCCATCCGTTGTTCTTCACGACGGTGGTCCGCACCGTGACCGTCCGCGCCGACGTCGCGGTAACCCCGATCGACTCCGTCGGCGGCGAATAATGGTGGATTTCCCCCGCAGGCAGGAACGGCGAGTGCGTCCAGTCGGGGATGTGCAGAGACACCTCGACATATGGATCGACGACGCCCTTGTCGACAATCTCGCGGCCGAGCGAGTCTGTAGGGCGCGGCAGCTGCTGCGCGGAGATGATCTGCAACAATATTAGATGAGACATTGTGACGGATAATGACAGACAGGATGCTAGTACTGACCTTGACATCGAAGAAGTGCTTAGTGCGCTTCGAGAGCAGTTGTTTGTCCGCATTCCGCAACGCTGGAGGCTTCAGCACGTACCCAACCCGGCCGTTCTGCTCGAACATCGCATGATTGAGCGCGTAACCAAGATCTGGACATCCATATTCAGTACCACGACCGTTATACATGATACCAACCAAACATACCTGGTGTCTGCCAATTGATCGCCGCCAACTGCGCGCCAGCCGACCAGTACCTGTGCGGCTCGAAATTGGTCGACCCAATGCGGGTGCCCTTGGGGTAGATCCTGACGAGGTGTGTCCGATTGTGCTTGATCAGATCCATCATGCTTTGCTTCAAGAACCGATTCGCTGCCTTTTCGGAGAGCGAAAACATGTGCTCCGGCGCGTACACCTCTTTCTTGTTCAGCCCCCGGCACTTCACGCCGACGGTGTAGACTAAGAGGCTCGCGAGCTCGGGGGCCATCCTGACTTTGGTCGTTTCGGTTCGACTCTGGACGGGGGATATCGAGGGGGAAAGCGCCGGGCGAGTTGTGATATTTTCAGACGCGCGTCGGGGCTTCACACGTTCTAGGACTTTCTTCGCTTTTGACAGCTCTGATTTGAATCCTGCATTTGACAGTGTCAGGTGAAAAGGCGGACAACCGAACGCTGTATAACGAACCTTTGATGGCCTCTGCCTCATTGGCACGTACCTTGCGCCATTCATGCTTGACTTCGTGTTTCACCTCATCTTTGAAGTCCGTATCCGAAGTAGAAGTCTCTGTGGAGGAAGACTCTGTCTCGATGGCGAATTCTCTGTCCTGCATGTCGTCCTTGTCAGTGAGATACAAGTTCTTCGCCTATAACGAGATCAGTAGTCTGTTGTAAGCAACCGCACAAATTTATAAACTCACCTTTACGAGTACTCTGCCCTTAAGGTCTTCTGGGCTTGGCAAGACGTCGATCTTGGGTCGTCCATCCAGAGGAGCTTTGACGAGAGCATCACCGAAGATCTCGGACATGATTTTGGCCATCATGACTTGTTGTGGCACGGAGCAGTGGTTCTCCACGGAGATGATGATGGGGTATGGGGAGTTCACAAATCCATAGTCTGCAATGGTCTGGCAGATGATGCGTAGTGGCATTTTGGTCATCAGAGTCCGTCCGTGATAAATAACAGGCTCAATTTCGCCGTCAAAGACGTCCACTGAAACCAATATCATGTCAGTACTTCGATGGATATCGGAGACAAAGGAACAAATCTCACATTCGACGCTGCGACATCCATGCCTGAACGCCCGGATGTAGCCCTCGATAGTATTCTCGCCGACAAGCTGATGTCCGACGATATACGTGTTATGTGAACTGGAAATGAAGTACTCCGGCAACGGCCTCGTCATGTCCTGCTTGGTCTCGATGAATGCAGTGTTTTCTGGCGACAGAAGAAACGAGGTGAACGCTTTGCATGTCCACACGCCGGTCTCATACGAGACAGTGCAGGTTTCCGCAGCAGCTGGAGCTGGGGTCGCTGGAGGTGAGAGCTGTGATGGGTCCCGATCTGCTGGTCCAGACTGGATGGCAAGCTCAAGTGGGTTCCGGGCGGGAGACGCAGGAGGTCTGAAGGCTGATGCGCCGCCATCACCCTCCGGAGGTGATGCGTACTTCACGAATAGCGATTGAAGATCCTCGTCGGCGAGTGATGACTGCGATAATAAACTTCTGTCAGATCGACGCGTCCCAAGGAACCGAAATGAATTACCTTTTGCTCGTGCCGCATAAACGAAACGAAGGCTGTGTAATTGAGCGCCCCGTCCGTGGCGCCAGATTTCGCGACCAGCTTCTTGAATAGACGATCGACGTCTGGACGCGTCTTGAGGGACGTGACGAACTTGCGGAAGTCGTTGAAGTCCAGGTAGCCGCGACCGCGACTGTCGGCTCCCTGTGGGGGGTGGTGTTAGCGGCGGAACACGTCGGATAACGCTTGGACACATTACCTTGAACCTTCGCAAAAGGTCGTCTCGACTAGGAGTGATGTTCATTCGCCTGCAGAGACTCACCACCTCTTCGAACTCCAGTTTGTTGTCCTTCCGCCCAGCATCGGCTCCCTTCCAGAACTGCTTCTCCCACACCGCCTGCCTCATAGCCCCATGTCCCAGTCCCTTCTTCAGCTGTTCCCGCACTTCGTATAAGCGACGGATCGCCTGGTCCCACATGCAGAAATCTTCGCGTGACTGGGCGATAAGATGCAACGTCTTGTACTGCGAGTCGATCACATAGCTTATGGTGAACCAGCGGTCTTCGTATGACGCCGCCAACTGGAACTGTTCTCGATAGTATCGTGTAGCTATACCTGTACGGATCTCTTTGATCGCCTCGATGGGTACTGTGAAGATAGTTATAGTCAGTATGATATCGCAGACTGAAGAGTAGAGTACACACCAACGCGGAGCTTTTTGGAATTCCAAAGGATTTGTCCTTGATCAGGGTCTAACCGGACCTCGTACCATTTGCGCTTCTTGGGAGACACCTTGAGCATCGGGAGGCCGTCCACCAGCCTATCCGGAATCGTGAAGTCTGTCATATGAGCCGACGGACTCAGTGGCGACGACATTGAACGTTCTTGGTGAGATGAGCCCGCAGCCTTGTCGTGTTCTGGCCTTGAAGTACCCTCCTGTGTATCCCCCATATCTCCTGCTCCTTCCCTCTCCACCTCTACCTGAACCTTGGGCACCGACTCCGGAGACGTCACTGGAGCCAGCGCAGTCAACGACAAGCCTTCGACCATCGGAAGCTCCGCCACGCTTGCCGCGTCTGCTGATAGGATGCCCTGGAGTGGAGAAAGCAGTTCTGCAGGTTCAGATACAGAGTGTTGTATGCGAGGCCGCTGCCAGCTTGCAAGGGCGTCCGAGGCAGACTTGAAGTGCCGTTTGAAGCCCTTTTTCATCGGCCTAGAACCGACCACTGTGCGGTCGGATGACGAGAGTGATGGACTCGTGTTCTCGGAGTCGGCAGTATCAGCAGCCACAGGAAGACTGGTGGTGTTAGCCGATAGCGTGGGCGGCGACTGCGACTTGGATCGTCGTGCATATATAAAAGTAGAGGCGTCCATAACGCCCTGACGTATACTGCCAATGCTGAGTCTGTGGTTGCCTAAGCTGCGCCGACGTGAAACGTTGCTCTCAGGTGCTGCTGCGACCATTCGAGGCGGCGGTGCGTAGCTTGAACTGGGCACGGTGTTCGAGTGTGCACGTCGGTGCGTGCCCGCTTTCTTCGTGGTCGTGCCAGGGCTTGGAGGAACAGTGAGATACAACTGCTGAGGAGAGTTGGGTGCAGGAGGTGGAAGGTTGTCTGCGATCGCCGGGACAGGGTGGCCCTTCGCCGTAAGCAGAACCGGCGCGCGCTGCAGAACGCGTCCAGGTGGATACGGGCTCTCTTCACCAGGAGAGTCTTTCCGTATTATATTGCTTGTAGAACCAGAAGCAGGCAACGAACCTCCTGCCGATAATGAAGTCATAGCGGACTATGGCACCAATCTCTGCTGCGTCCTTATATGTTCAATGAGGACAACGGTGAAGACGGTATGTCTCTGCAGCACGAATAGAGAGACAAAGAGAGTAGCGGTGCAATATGCATAGGTAGAAAGCGGAAGAACACAGTGTCGTATCGTTAATATAGGTACAACTTGGATAGAGTCTATCAACACGCTGCAGGCTGGGCGGCGTCCGTTGGGTGGATCCGAAATGACTCTTTGTTTCCCACCGCTAACGCTGGAATGGGCAGTTGCCCGGTTAGCACTGGACAGAAGACGCATTGATCCGTAGAAAGATAGGAGTGCCACTCGCGCAGCGGTCCCGAGTGTCGCGGTAACCAACACGTCCTTGTCGGGCATTGGACACGCGGTTCATGCTCGAAGTGAACGTCATTGATTCCTTTGTCTTGGCAGTATCTGTCCTCTCACATCCAGCAGGGCGTCATGCTGATGGAGAGTGAGAAACGGTATCATGTCCTCTAGTTGTTTTGCAGGGCTGCACCGTGTTTTCTTGTCTCTTGCTGCAAACAGAGCTCGCGTGCAGTTGACACTGGATTGAGATGGCAATGCGAATGCGATGTGCCGTAAGCGCTCTCAACCGGCTCGTCTTCTCTGACAAGCGTCTGCAGCGGTGTTTATGAGCGTTTTGCTCTACCCGAGAACATTGGACTTCGGATGCCAATCCGTTATAGGCGGAGAGTGCAGGACGAACGTGCTGACCCCATGCCAACGCGGGAACACCTAGCCACGGTTAGGAGCTTCTAGGGGAAGTCTAGCGCGTCAGTCCAAGTGCATATAGAAGAGAAGAATGACGCGTACTGGCTCAAGCCACGAAAGCACTGCAACTTCCAGATGGAAGTAAAGCGATTCCACAGAGTGGTCGGTCGTGAGGACCTGGGAGCCCAACGAACTCCCAAGATAACCAGAAGCCGTTGAGACGAACTGTCGTTTCAAGACTCCAGAGTATCTCGAGTATACGGGAATTAGAGGGAGAGAGAAAATGGACAGCAGTCCAGCTGCATGGCACTCACAGACGACGTTGCGCCGGTCCGCGAATGTAGGACAAACTCTACGGATGCAACAGCCTCTATTGGTAAACCAAATTATTATAATATCGCGTCATGCATAGTGTTGTAGTGAAGTAGTACCCTAGCACGCAAGGTGGTAGTGGACCATGGCATCCGAGTCGGTGACAAGAGTGGGAATAAGCGTGAGGGTCGCGCAATCACTGCGTTCAAGGTATGCCTGCTCAGCCTTAGAGAAGATCGATGGAGGTGGACTTCTGTTCGCCCCACCGGACTGCATGGAGAGCCCGAGCATGCGCAGTAGTCAGGAAATTTGTGGGATTCGATGTAGATAACTACTGACGGTCTAATCTTATCTTTTTAGTGTCTGCAATTATCAAACGCGCGGTTATCTGAATTAATCCACACAGATGACTGATTCGAACCCCACACACGCGGTTTTTTTAGGAAGTCCGTCGACATGATATGTTCGGATCCACGAGAAGGTCGGTGCAACTCTATATATCTCATCGCCATATACCCCTGTACATGCTCAAAGGTATGTACAGATGATGTTCTCCATTTTCTGACTGACTTGTCAATCTAATACCCTAGGCCCCGACGCGCGTTGCCTCATTGCCCTTCATATAAATAAGGACGTCGCCTCGCGTCACCGCGCATCACACCTTTCCCCTTTACCGCCACGATCCTCCCTCGCTCTCCGTTTCCCATCCCGCCCGCGTGCCCCACCCCGCCGTCACGATGATCCAGGTTGCCTTCAAGGTATGCCCCCACCTTTGTGTTGTATGTTCCTCTCTGATAGACCATTGCAGAACCTCACGCGAATCTCACCATACTTTATAGGAGGAGGTGGCTGCGTTCCGCTGGGTATATGCGCTTGGCGGGGTTGGTGAGCACCATTAGTTTCATCTTGCAAGGCTGGATCGATATTATTGGGCTGATCCACGCTGTTCGTCAGGTCATCGCTCCTATCGTTGCGTGCGCGGGGTCTATGGCGAGGGGACGAGAGGTACAAGGCAAGCACGGTGGG